>JAODVP010176618.1:3382-17751 GCA_025400035.1 Tetradonia laticeps
CTTTGCAATTGGTGATTTCACTTCCGGGTGCAGCCATCTTAAGTTATTGGTAGGTATTACCTTTGACTTTACATACATTAAAAAAAATTGATATGCTAACGACATTTCAACGATAACTTCTCGTAGGTGGCTTGTCCCTGAATCACCAAGATGGTTACTCGCAATGGGTCGTACCGCCGAAGTCCTGAAAATTCTCCAATCAGCAGCGAAATTCAACAGGCGCGAATTACCAGCCAACATTGATAAACAACTCTTGCCTACCTCCAACTCCATCAACAACGAAACAATGGGCATCTTGGATCTGTTCAGGAAACGCAAACTTAGAAAAATCACCGCATGTCTTTTCGTCATCTGGTTCTCAGTCTATTTAATCTACTATGGTATCACTTTGAACCTAGGCAACATTGGTGGCGACCTCTATTTGGCATCCGCCCTAAGTGGCCTAGTGGAAGTACCGGCTCTAGCAATAAGCATCGGAATTTTGTTGAAAATGGGAAGAAGATGGCCGCTGGCGTTAAGTATCTTCTTCTCGGGATGCTTCTGTTTGCTGATTATACCAGTACCATATATGATTAGTAATGGCCAATGGCTCATTACCAGTTTTGCAATGTGCGGGAAGTTCTTGATCGCCGGATCGAACGCGATCATGCCCGTCTTCACTGCAGAATTGTATCCGACCAAGATTAGGAATATTGGCGTAGGTGCCAATAATGTACCTGCTGGGGTTGCTTTAATGCTGGTGCCCTATTTATGGGATATGGTAAGTTATAGCATATAAAGTTCTTTATCTAGATGATAAAATGTTTCGCTTTCATTTTTAAGATCGTAATACACGCAAGCGTCCCAATGGCAATCTTGGGAATATCCGGTGTTATTGGTGGTTCCATCGTTTTACTGCTACCCGAGACTGGCAATTCCCAGTTGCAAGATGGCATTGATAGCACCAGTTCGGATGAAGAGCTGTTTAAAAAAACCAACACGATTTTGGTTGAGTCTCGTGCAAATAATGGCTCAGCCATTTCAAAATAGAAGTTTTTGCACGAAGCAATATTGGGTGATACTTTCAAACTCATGCAAGAGGTTTATAAGAATCAACTCTATCTAACTATAGTTACTGAAGGTTATCGTTACCGTTTATGTTACCAAATTTAGTGATACACGTTATACGCTGTAGATGAGATTTTAACCCGTGATACTCTTAGTTTTAATGTTTTCAACTTATTGTTAGTGTTAATTCTTAAATATTTATTATCTACTTATTAGAAATGATATTGATCAAATATTGAATTTTTATACAAAATGTTGAGTATTTAGCAATTATTGACCTTCTCTAAGCGCAAGAATTAAGAGTGTAATCTTGTTCATACCAAAAACATCGCTAGGCTAGGTTAGGTTATTTTGCATCAAATAAATGATTTGTACAACATTATGTATTCTTGTATATTTTCTTTTACATATACTTATATTTTTACTATTTGTGGGTGATAGCTTCATAATTTGTTACAATATAGATATTTCTTATTATATAATTTAAGTATTTAGTAATTGAAGTAATATTTTGGATCTGATTCTTAGTTTTTCAGTCTAACATTCAGACCTTGTTAATAGTTGTTGAGGTTAGGTGTCGTCTTGTTTTGAGTGGTCTTTAGAGTTTCATTAGGACAGATTTTTCTTTTGAGTTGTGTTTGGATGTTAATCATTACATTAGCATGTCCTGGGTCCAGGACATGCTCTAGGAACTGAATTGACATCAACAACATTAATTGCCCAACATGGACTGGTATTATGCTTAAAATTCAGGGCATTTTTGGTGATGTAGACTTCCGGCAATACCAGGAGGCAACGATATCTACAGAGCCCAATGAGACAATTCTGGACTGGAGATGTTACTGCAGTATTCCCTCTACTATGATGATATAAAGGTAGGCCTAGGTGTATCCTCACTAATGAGGATGTGACATTGGACATAACATAACATGGCATAACTGTTTCCACTTAACGCGCTTATAATATTATCGCGGTCAATGAATTTTAAAATTCTAAACTGGGTGCAGTGATACAGTAATTCCTTCAGGATGACGATGTAATTTATGAGGACGCATAATTCAACATAATATAACATTGCCTAACAGCTCTCATTAAAAGCACTTCATCTACGTATTAAGTGGACTGGTAGAGTTTTTGCAGTTTGACGATATAAAGGTAGGCCTAAATGCTTCCTCCCCAATGAGAAGATATCATTAAACACAACATAGCATAACAGGGTAGATGAGTGTAGCTATAGGTTATGTGTCAAATAATGAAAAGTAAAATTGTGTCATAGATCACGTCCACTCACATTAATTCATTGTCCAAGCTTTATCTTCCATACTCACAACAATTGCTTGTTCTATTTTCAACTGAAGGAATATCAAAGCTTCTTCCTCACCTTCGATGATCAGTTTACCGTCGTTATTGGCTGCGAGGTCATCATCTTTGTGTCGTTCATGCTTAGAGAGTACAAAGTATTAATACCAATTTAATATTCATCAATAGCAAACAGTTACCTCATGTCGAATATTAAAAATAAGTTTAGCATTAGTCACTTTCGGAACGGAGATAATTTCATCTAAATCCAACGCCCATTCTAGATCCCATGGACCCCATAGCCGACATTTATTCACTCTCATCACGTGTCTACGAGTACAAATAACATAACACACATAACATAACAAAATAACAACTTTTTAAAAAATTGTACTTACTCTAGTGTCACTATGACTATCGACCTTCCACTTTTATCAATCCCTGAATGTGTCCAATACGAGTCCTCTTTAAACCTACCACCAGCTACAGTCTCCAATAAATGACATCCCATTGATTCGTAGATACTAAAAGGTCCCAATCCCAAATACCGATTCGTGTACCTAGTTAACCTCTGGTGGCACCTAATTGGTTCCCCTAGTAATGAAGCCCGCTTTAACGCTTCCATCGCAACTTGGACACTGTTACTCTTGTCATCGGGATGTCGGGTTAAAAGGGACACCAATGCTTTACCAGTTCCTCTGAAAAATAATTCTCCGTCTGTATGACCATTGCCATTATTTCCATTTTGGTTGCCTCCCTTGGAAGCTATTATCTGGTTTAGGGCTAATACGACTCCCGGGTTGAAATGTCGAAGACTCCAGTTAACAATTTTCGGCAAACCTTGGCTATCGTATCCATGGTACACAGCATGACGGCGGATGAAGTTATGTTGCCCACTTAACATCTCCAAAATGCATTGTTCTACTGCAGCTGAGGACATGTTGACATGTCCAAGGAGACACCTTAAAGAGTATAATAAGTGGTCTGAATTAAGAGAAACGTCCAAAATGTGTCCTGTGACTTGAGGATTAATAGTTTGTTGTATCGCGTACGGGTTTACTAGAACTTGAAGGCCCAGAACTTGTGAATAGTATTGCTGAAGAAATTGAGTTTTGAAATGGTTCGAAATTAGTTTGAACATGTTGTTGATATTTTTCACATGCACTTGGTTCAGTTCCATATTCATCACACGATGCTTCACTCCTTCTGAAGGCATGTAAGGGGTCATAGTAGCCGGGAAGAGATAGCCTTGACATTTGGTCATTGATGACGGTGATCCCAATTTGGTCCCGTGCGCTGTTCCCATGTGCGATGATTGCACATTCAACAAAATGCTAGTAGATGAACATTTTATCTGCTCTACCACCATAGGCTTCGCCTGTCCTTTATTATAAACGGAAACTTTTTTGTTCCTGTTACCCAGGATTCTAGCCATATCCTTACGAAATTGATACGAAGACGACTTGCTCTTGAAGAATAAGCTAACGTCTTCCAAAAGTTGACTTTGCAACTGCATCTGGAAGTCCTTAATCTTTAAATTGACAGACTTTACCACATCTCCAGCTTTAATCAAGGACATTTCGAAGAATGTCGTATCTTTCGTACATAAATCAGAGCCGCTGCCACCTCCCAGTTGGTTGAGGACAATAGCCTCTTGATTTTTCAATGACTTATTATCAATTTGAACGTTTTGTATCTTCAAATCCATGAACAGATTATTAGGACTTTTTCTCAGTTGACAGTAAACCGCAGGACTGTAGTTTCGTCTAAGCTCCGCGAAGAAAGGTTTCAACATAAACATCTTCTCAAAGTCAATGTGTACGTAGTCCTTTAACTGACAACGTTTTTGATTGGATTTATATTTATCTTCAATCCATGAAGCCAGTTCCAGCGTTAGAGTCTTCCACTTGTGGCCTACGTTAACCTCCCATGTTGCTGGACAATCATTTAGTGAAAGATACAGGTGTTCCTTATATCGATGCTTCACTTTATTTGTAAACAAAGACATTCCCACTCCAGTTAAACTGAACAGCACCTCGTAATTAACAATTTCCGCAAAGCATTTTTGTAGGGTATCAGAGAACAACACGGAATCTTGTGTGAATAATAATGTCCTCTGATTTGTGCTCACTTCCGAATATATAACCCAAAATATCACCAGTCGGTCTTTGACTTTCTCCTTGGATTTCTTTGATGAGGTTTTACTCACAGATACCGAGTCCGAATCAGAATCTTCACTGGAAGTCATGACATTTGTCGCATTCCCGAAGTTAATCCTTTCTTGGCCGTATTGATACCTTTCCATGAGCAATGACCTTTCTACATCTAAGACGAAACCATTCGACGTTTTGTTATTGTAAATATTCCACAGCAATAATCGGTTCTTCAACGGGTCATCCCACGTATACAGAATTTCGTTCTGAGGACTTAGTAAAGTGACCCCAGTTAAATTCTGCTGTTGGATCTTCAAAAAAAGCTCTTGACAGGTATTCTTTATCAGTAGTGGTGCATCTCCTTCTTTGTAGTCGGTAAACGTGACTTTGAAAGGACCATCAATGCCACCTGTCACTGTCACTGTCAACGCACAAATCACACCGGGTATGTTTAGTTTCAATAGAGTTCTATGTCTCTGGGCAAAGAAGAAACCTTGGGAACAGCTTACTTTTTGCTCCTGGACTTTTACGTACATTTGGTATGAGGTGGTTTCGGGCCAGAATGGAATATCTTGTCCCTTAGACAGATCAATCCAAAGATCAGTTTTCTCATTGTGTTCCATAAAACGCAGTTTTCGAGTAGTTTGATTGCTAACCATAAAACATGGCAGCAAAATTACTATTTTCGTCATGGGACACATTTCTGACAGGGTAATCTTCAGCAATATCGCATAACGCTTCTTCCTTACAACATCTTTACATACCACCAATCCTGTGGTTCCCGGACAGTCTAAACCAAATTCATTAGAAAACTCCGAATCGTACACTTTCAACTTCAATGTTTGTCTTGTATGCCGCTTGAAGCTAAATAGGATAATGTCTTCATTCGGCAATAGAGACGGATTACTTCTGTAGATAGTATTGGTGGAAGTTGCTTTTAACTGTACGGATAATTGCGTTTTATTTATTATCCAATACGAAGTGAATAAAAGCAGTTCGTAGTAATCTTCCCTTTCCGCTTTGATATTAAGAGGCAGATTATTTACATCCGACTTCTCCGAGTTACCCGAATCAGGTACCAAAGCAATTACTTTCTCGTCCATGTGCGGCGTCAGAGTTAAGTTACCTGTGAAATTGTTTTGGAATGTTTCTAGCCTAAAAGTGACCCTGTTGTCTTTGTCAGTATCCAGGTTGTAATAGGAATTCTTTTCGCCTGGTTCGATCTTTACAGAATTCCATACAATCTTATCAGTGGTAACATCATGTCCACTAGCTTGATTTGCAAAACCTTGATTTACAATATCGACTGTAATGGAATAAGGTAAAAAGTTCCGAATTACCATTGCAGGTAACAAGCGAATGATGTAATTTGGAACTGTGTGTTTCAATGTTTCCACTTCTAGATTCTTCTCGAGTACAACTCTGAGAGCAAATACGGATGTATCTTCATTATTTTTAGCTCGACAGGTGAAGAGTTTCCCCGAATCTAAATCGGTAGCTAGGTCCTTCCACCAAAGCCCTTTCTGGGAAGCCACATACTGTCCTTCTGCATACGCCGGTTGAATAAATAGTTTACAATGATATGCTATATGAATTGGTACGTTGTAAGTTTCATGAGGCTCCAACACAGCTATCCGCATTGTAGTCTCGAAAGGGTTGGTCACATCCCCAACGGGTTCAAGGTTAAGTTGTTGTAAGACGGATGGTTGGTATAATATAGACAGAGCAAAGCAAGTTTCGTTCCGGATCGATAATGGCGAACTCAGAACAATGGACATTCCGTGTTTGCTGATTGAACTTCTAAACGCAAGATAGTAAATAGTAGTAGATACCTGACAGGGATGCAGACGTAACAATTTTTGGGCATCTTTCCGGGGGCACGAGGTTTGCAGACCATAGAAATGAGGAATATAAATCTTCATTTGGTATCTGTTGATTTTTTCGTATAATTCGGTAGTACTTTCAACATTGAATTCCAGGCTGTTAACAGTATCAAAGTCATAGTTGAGTTCTTCATCAGTTAGACCAGGTACTTTCGTATCGTATTCTTCAATATCAGCGTCAATATCGGCGTCCGATATGAATGAGTGGCCTTCCTTGGTAGGTGAATTGGGACAGGAATCTTCTTTTTCGTAGGTTTTACTGATGAGGAGTTTACAGTCACTCTCGCTGATTCTAGAAGCTGGGGTTCCTAAATGTTCCTTTTCGAATATTTCAACTTTTGATTTTGGTCCGATGTCATTGACGAGATGGATAGCTTGCGAAGTCTCTACAGGAGCTATTGATAGCGTTTTGTTAGAATATAGGGTAACCATATCAGTCATGGTTTTGATCAAGGCAGGAGTCACTGTCATGTTGAAGACGTCTTTACAGTCTACCAGAATGTACATTGATTTCCTGAATGGTTTCGCAGGTATTTGTGTGTTTTCAAATGGCCCTTCTTTTGGTTCATCTGCGTCTTGATCTTCAGGGTCTGAATCGGTGGAGTTTTCTATATCACTTCCGTCACTCTCATTCCAATCCCTTTAAAAAAATTATAAATAATTAATACATAAAATATTTAAAGTACCAGAAAACTAATGGGGGAGAGGAAGAGGTATCCAGGATAACCCAGGGAGGAGGACAACAAAGGAAGAGGTTGCAAAAGTATATAAGGAATGTTAAAAAAATACAGAAAGATAGAGTGGCAGCATTAGTGCTTGTAGAAAGAGGAGGTAGGAACATTAATAACTGACTTCAACAAAAATAGGAGCTGATATATCCAAATTGTATAAATTAAACAATTGCTTACCCTGTAAATAAATCTGAAATAGCTGCAGCTAACTTTTCCATACTCCCATCATCATTTTCCGAATCGCTGTCATCTAAAAACGTCGACAAACTGGTCTTCACTCTCCGACTATTCCTACCATGAAATGAATTCGTCGGTTCTAGATACACCATATCATCACCACTCTCATCCTCCTCATCATCACTACTCTTAGAATCGTCACTTCCCCGTTTGGGTCTGCCACTCTTTGAAATACTAGCTCTTCCATTCTTACTTATCTGCTGCTTCAGTTCTCGACACTGCGCAATCTCCTGTGCCTTATCTTGAAACACTTTCACATTGATCTCGAATGGTTTGTAAACTCTTTCTTCCAAAACAATGGGGTCTATAAACGGCTCCCACTTTTGCTTCCCAGCATTGAAATAGTTTGCTTGAATGGTAACGTCGCAATTGGCATTAAGTAACGAAGACCAATCACTGACAGTCACCTCTAAAGAAGACTTAAACACCAGAACTGGCAGAGTTTCCAGTTCAAATAAAACAATCAATTCTGTTTTCGGCAGTAGAAAGACTTGATGATTATAGATTTGAGACCCTCTACGTTTTTGCACAAAGAAACAGTTAGTATTTTGTGTCTGGTTCAACTCATCCGTATTTTGATAGTTGAGGACTACTTTCTTCGGCTCCCATAGCTCATCCTGAGATGATTCGCTTGAGTTACCTACCTGTTCTACTACTTCAGGAACTCTGAAATGCTCCACGATGTCATTAAGGACATCATTAATAGCGTAAACAATTTTATTAGAAAATTGTAAGTAGAGGGATGAAACATTCAAAGATAATTTCTCTCCTTTTTCGTGTGTTAATGCTTTTGATAGTTCAACATCGCATTGTTTCAAGATAGTATAAACTTCGTGACCGTCATGAGATGAGTATAATGTATGCAATCCCGATAAGGATAACACGAAGTTCTCTCTTTGTGCATGACGTGAATAATCAGACAATATCTCAGCCTTTGTTACAAAACATCTGCGTTTGCCCGCAGCGCTTTCCACCAAGAAAACAAACTCCGGTTTGTTTACTCGCAAAGCAACTGTAATGCTTTTCTTAAAGCGGTGCTTCCTGGGAAATATATCGTCTAGTTCCTGCCGTAGTTGCTGATCCATGTCAACATAACCTAAATTATCAACTCCATGAACCTCTCCCTCCTTGGGAAGACACTCAATGATGAATAGAGCTAATTTTTCCACAAATGGTACAGACAGAGTCATCGCCAGGCGACCAATAATAATGTCCATGTTTTTATCCAACGTTCGGTTACGATGGAATGTAATATCAATGATCGGTGGCTTGTTTACAGTGATCATACAGTTGTTGTTTTTGTTTTCGTCCAAAGGCGAGTGTAATATTCTGTTATCTCCACTTACCAAACTCTCAGGTCCAATTTCTTCTATCAGAACAGTATCTACAGAAAGTTTCCCGTCCATAGATCCATCCGTATACAAAACACAACAAGATGCAACTTCAGTGATTTGGAATTTACATAAACCATGATTCAAGTCTCTCATTGGAGAGCTGAGTAGTTCTCCACTGTCAAAGAACAAGAAAACATTGATACCTTCACAGGATACTTTACAGTTTAGAGTTTTTTGTTTGGGTTCTGCAAAGAAGACCTCTAAATTCCGCATGGTTGTTTGATCTTCATCATCATTTACTGAATTCTGATGACTTAGTAGTTCTCTGGTGAGGTTATAATGCGAAGATGTTTCTGTCACGTTCTCAGACACAATTGCCAATAACATTGTAACATCTTTCTGGCCTAAGGTAACGTTAATGGTATCGATCAATCCGTCGATTTCCCACGTCATGGTCTTGATGCTTTTCGATTTCGGAATGATTCTCTTTACATCCAAATGAATCTGGAGAGGTTCTACAATCGTCTCTTGACTCCCAAGTGTGGCATTCATCAAAATTACACCTCTAGACACCACTAATTCGTTCATCTTGATTAAAATGTTTTCAATAGTATCGCTTTGGTTCTCTTTGAAAAAGTTTTCTATAGAGAAATTGCCCGTGTCTACTATTAGTACAATCGGCGATGAGGATTTTTGGGGTACCAAAAGCACAGGTCCTTTAATATTCACACTTAGGTTGATCTTAGTGTTGGTTTTCAAGGATTCTGTTGCTTTCTCCATGGATGCACCCAATTTCTCAATTGCTCTTTGACAGTAGTGTCCGATTCCTAGGTTGAGGAGAAATCTATGTAACTGCACAATTAATTTAAAGATGAAAGTGACGTGCAATTGACCAAGGGTAAACTTAAAACTGGATGCTTCTGTTTCGGACACGTCGGAGAACCTCACGTACTTCAACTCAAAAACTTTGTCTTCATCAGCATAGAGAACTTTCTTATATAAAGTGACATCTGTCAAATGCTCCACGTTAATGGAGCTAAGAAACGATCGAAATACAAATCTTTCATTAGCACGAAACAGAAAGTCTGCTTCCAGTCCTTGGAGATGGATGTTGAGAATGTCGAAATCAGAGTCCAGAATTCTCAAATTCAAGTCTCCCAATCGTCCTGAATGGCTGAATTTGATACTCCCACTTGGTACCGGTACCTTAGTCTTGAAATATTTATCGTATGCGAATGAAAGTGTTGATTTTACTTTCTCGACAATTTGATTGGTTGTTTCATTGCAGCATGCAAGGACTTTGTCTTTGATATACTTCCAATATTGAATGAGGGTCCTTACTGCTTCCTGATGTAGCATGGCGTGCAAAGTTCCAAAATCCGCCACTAGGGAAGTCTCCACGCCATGAAAATGGCTCCAGTAGTCAGGACAATTCGCACCTACCTTCCGATATAACACCGAAAACACATCCACAGTGCTTGGAAAAGGACTGTGTAGCAAATCCAAATACTGTCCACTTGGAGTAGTGTGCATTTTATCAGTTAGGATAACATTCCCCAAGGAAAATTGATAAGCTGGTCCAAACGTCATCAATGCAAGATCAATAGTGATCAAACCAAATCGCAAGTTTAAATATGGTGTATCAGTGGTGTCGGATGAACGGGAATATGATAGTTGTAGTTCATTTAATACAAATCTCCAAATGACCTTGATCGTGTTACTGGGGGAAATGTTGTCTTCCAATCCCGGTAGATCCACACAGCGTGCCCAAGCTTCATTGACGTTGGTATTTCTAGCATGATGTTCAATCTTCTTATCGATAATTGATGGTTGCTTACGTAAGCGTTCTTTGCGCTTGCGCATGCCGTCATTAATAGTAACGCCATGTTGAATGTGTTTCAAGTATTTTATAGGTAAACTTCCTTTATACACATCATTTGCGAATCGTTTTATTAAAGCGTCATTATCGGTGCTGCTCGAATGTTTATTAACTTGTGTTCCACTTGATTTGGTTGTGGAGTTTTCTACGTTTCTAACCTCCAAATGAAGCTGTTCGAAAGCTTTGATAAAAGCTAGCAGATTCAAAATCTTTTTCTCTGATAAATTCACCTTAAAGCTTTGAATATTCCAATTGATTTTATGCTCGGCAATGGTTTTCATCTTTTTGATGCAGGAACAGTAGTCTAGGGTGCTCTTCATTTTGGGTAGAAGATGGAGTTCAGTGTCGCGTTCTCGTTTCGCTGCTTTCCAATTGTCTTTACAGTGAAGGGCTAAGAGTATTTGTTGGCCATTAAGCTCAACGTGGTATTTGGAGTACATTTGTTCTTCGAGCTCCATTTGGGTGGCATTGTCGGCTATTAGAGATGGACGACACAATTCCGTGCTTAGTTTTAATTGGCCGAGATCGATGATTAATGTGGAAGATAAATTACTGAAAATTTGAGATTACATAGTGAATATTGACAAATAATTAATAAATACCTGTTAAGTGGTTGTCCTCTCTCGGGTATAACAAAATATGGAAAATTAATAACAATATTAAAATCCCAATTATCCAACAATCGTTTCTCCATAATCTGCATCAACATTTTCGGATATTTCTCAAAGCGTGCTTTACAATTGGACCAAGAGAGAAAATCCTTATCAAAGTAATTAGTGATTTGTTCGTATGCATACTACAATATATCAAATAAAGTTATGCAAAAGTGAGGTTAGGTAACATTAGTAAAACAAACCTTATCATAGGCAAATTCAAGCTGTTCTAGAACAAAATTAACTCTCATCTTAATAATCTCCTCTTCCAAAATCCTCTTTCCGCTATCAGGATACCGCTCAAAATCAACTCTGAGAAAGTACGCAGGACTATCATGTCCCTCATGATTCGACGAAATAATGGGTACTAAATGCTCCACCTCATTAGCACCTTCTATAATAATCCCTTCAATTTTTAAAGCTCCTTTATCCCTTTTACGATTACCAGTTTTCCGAATTCCAACATTACATTGAATTTTCTTGCTAGCATCAACACCGTTAGTGTTATTGTGTCCGGCCTGCTCCTTCTCAACCATTTCTATTCTGTCCCTCTGGTCACCGAAATTCGGCCTATAACTCCCAATGATCTGAGTTAGAGTCAAGACTAGAATTTCTCTCTGCGCTGCATTCGTCAATGCTATGCAAGTATTACCAATCCGAAAATTGTACTCATACTCAATATTCAAAGCAGAGGATGTGAAGGACGACTCCATCCACTCGGAAAATCCAAGCCGTTCACACAACAATTTCTTTTCGGGAGAGGGCAATGCATCCCAGAATGACTTTTCTTGAATAGACTGCGTACGGACTCTTAGTCTAGCTTCCTGTCTGGCAATAATAATGTTGGTCATGTTCAATTTGTCTTCATATTGCTGCAGATCCAATTTCAGTTCCGTGTCATTGGGATTCAACAGATGTTGCTGATAGAGTTGACTGTAGTGCTTGGCGTGTTGGCGAGTTTGCTTAATTTGCGACCACGTGTAGGGCTGAACACGTTGCAGTAAAACTGCTTTATAAGCGTAATGCCACCAGGCCTTGGCTTGTTGCGCGGATTGTAAAGATTCTAATTCGGTATAAGAATCAGGTTCATGGTGATTCATAGTTTTATTGAGGGAAAACTCAGGACGAAAAGCAAGGAAATCCCAAGCAACGTAGTCTCTCTGCAAGGCATCATATAATGCCGATAAACTCTCAAATTGTTTCTTGTCTAGGTGGATGTTGAGGTCGTGGATGATACAGTCAGACGCGATTTTTTTGATTTGACCGTGGTCTTTTGTTATTGTCATTTTGAATTTTATACTCATGGGTCGTACAACTACAAATTAAATATTGATATTTTGCTACATTATCATATTGCCACATTAAATTAGGAAAACTCACAGAAATTGAACTCGTTTTCAATCGAATAATTCTGCAAACTATTCGCCATTTTGTTTTTCCATGCATAATACCCATTCGTAGAAGAAAAATCCCACTCTGGGAGTTTTTCCTCACTGTTGCAGTATACACAAAGTGCCTCTACTTTTACCAAATGGTAGCATAAGTTATCACTGGATTTATATCCGGTTGGACATGCTTTCCACTTACTAACATATTTTTATAAATTAAAGTTGTCGAATTGAAGTATGTATATGAATAGAGGTTACCTGTTTGTGTTTTCAGCTGTAATTCCCCCAATACACAACCCAACCGCCATTGGCATATCCCCCAAAGAACATTCGTAGCGCACGTGAATATTACTCACAGATAATTGGATATTATTCACGACATTAGTCAGTAAATGCTCGGAGAATAGACCAGGTCCCCCGATGACGGAAAATACACGAGCGATTGCGTCAAGAGTTTGTTTCTTGAACCCACGCAGCAGTCTTTTGTTCTGCTCAGGATCATAGGGTTCCCCTACGATGGGCTTGCATAAGACGTGGATGTCTTCCACAGCAACTATAATAGGTTGGCTCCATAAAGAGGACCAGGGTATTTGCAATGTGATTTTGCCGATTGTGCCCGCACGCACCTGAATTGGCAGACGTAATTCATACTACAAGATTATAAATTACATAGTTAGTTATTCGACTATTTGATACAGTTGAATATGTTAGTTTGATTACCAAAGCTTCAGTTTTCAATTTAAGATCTGTCAGCTGTACCAACCCACTAAATATTCCCACATTGAGATTTTCAGTGTCCAGATCGACGACATATTTTCCCAGCAGTTGGTTTAGTATTCTCGCGACGGCGCCTTCCAACATTTTGTTGGTTGGCGACACGCCGCCTCCACTTTAATTACCGCAGCAACAAATTTCACTAGAGTATTGTTGGATTTGTACGTGTTTATATAGGTTTATATGCTTGAAATTCAATTCGCGATGCAGATGTTCGGGAGGGCTGGTGTCGGAATGTTATCGATTTAAACACACGCGAGTCCTGAGTTTCCCCCGGTTTCCCAGTCGGCCTACGCGAAAACCGTTCGTTACTAGCACGACCACCACCGCCACCACTTTCATCAAGTTTGCCGTCACCTGTGGTGATGGAAAATAGAATTCGGCGCGCGCATCCATGATCTTTCATTTTTATTTACTGTGCTAGTTTCATAATTTTATTAATAGGAATTAATGTAATTACTGTTACTATTTATTGCTACTTTTGAATATTATTCAATGGTAATACTAAATATATTTTGATCATTAATAAGATTATTGTTTAGTAAAGAATGTGAGAGTGTGTGCATGATATTTAAAATCCAAAACGCGTGAATTTTACAAGATGTAATGTGTTTTTAATTCTCCTTTCATGTATACTTTTTTTTGGTTTACTGCAGTCCAATTTCAATAGACACCATTTAGTTAAGGCTTATGCCACTTGAAGCGCTGTTGCGGTCAGTTCAAAACGTTAATTGATTAACAAGTATTAAATCTTGATATAGGCAATTCCTGCATCTGCCAAACTGGTGTTGGACCATGCGTTTACGGGGGTCTCCATCGGGAACTACACCAGTAAGGTGCGCATTTCAATGTGCTGTATATGAAATTGCCTACTTTAAAAGTGAATTTACTGATGCGGTTCTTCCTGTCACTTGATACAGTGAATTCCCAAATATTCTTTTTTTTTTAAAGACAGGAGGTCAGAGACTATAGCCGTCCGACAGCACTGCGG
>JAODVP010176729.1:3528-17745 GCA_025400035.1 Tetradonia laticeps
GTCTAGAATACTCAAGGTTACCTTATATTAGTTACCATAACAACTTCGATTCATTTATGATAGATTCCCTTGGTTTAGGTTAGAATATGACAAGTCTTCTGGAAACATTGTAGGCGATTGTAGTTTTAAGACACGAATCACCGTCCCCCAAATGGACATGGGCGAAGAGCGTGAAAATGACTTAAGACTTTAACTTCTTACACAAAATCACAATCGGAACAATCTGCGTAGGTGCAGAACCACATATTTAAATGTCTACAGTGACAAAACCTGTTTAAGAATCATCACCACTCAATAAATATAAATCTGCATATTAATCACATTTTTTATAACAGAAATGACTAGTCTGTAATGAGTAGGATTATGATTTTAATGAAGTTGAAATGTGAAATAAAAATACAGATATGACTTTAAAATGTCACAAGAATGACGTCAAATGTTAAAAATTATATAAACTTTCTTTTTCTAAATGATAAGCATAAAAAGACACAAATATGATCAAAATACTAGTCCCACTAATGAGTAATCCTCCGTAGTTGCTGCCATTAGGTAGAGTATTAGGTAGGATGTAAATATATTCGCGATAGATACAAATTGATGGCAAATTGCATCGCAATAACGGCGCGTCGTGATTACCAGCAGGGCACATCCTAATCCTAATCAGATAAGCGTAGTAAGTGGTGCGCCCTCGGATATGATTGTTATGGGACGCTTGGCGATCTCTTCCTCGTTGGCGGCGTGTGCTTTACGGGCACGTAGATGGGCACATCAGCGATGGGTGGATGATCGGCGTCATTTTGCGCCGATGCGGTATTATCATCGTAATGGCGCGTCGCGACCCATCGCGAATAATTTAATAAAGCCATTTCAATCGCAGCGCTTATTTGCGCATCGCATTACAATCATTTGCGTCTGCTGCTTTCTTCTGCTATTATTTGCGTTAGTTTCCCAGGGGTTATGTAATAATATTGGCTGGTAATTGGATTTGGATTTTTTCATACAACCTCAGCAAGAGATTCAAACAGTAGACAGAAACTTGTAACTTGTAACACAAACTTGTCCAGTTTGATGACATCGCACGAATCGCACGAATTCCGTTGTGTACTCTTCAACAACTGCAATTTCAACGGCGAATATATATGATCTGTCAGGCCGCCACAGAAAAATCGCAAACATGGCCACGGCCCGCGCGTCATTACGAAATGATAAATTATGAGCGCGGCACACACGCGCGATAGAGGCCGCGGTAATAGATCAACAACTCGAAAATATTGCGTCGGCCATTCATGAATAAATATAACATCGCATCAATGACTGACTAATGCGGTGCGCAAGGTTGCGAGCGAGTTACGACTAGTATAAGAATAAGAATCATAAGAATCGGCTGCAGTTGCTCCAGCAGGAACTACTAGGCTCATGGTTAATAAGCAGTTATTAAACGTGCAAGATGCTAATCGTCATTTTAATTTCGAGTTGTAAAAATGGCGCGTACCACTTCGTTTAAATTACGGTTATCGGTGATTTATGATCAAGCGTATGTCGCATTGTAATTATATCGTGCTTCGTGCTGCTATTTTCAACCTTAACGCTTCTCAACTCCGCTATATAAACTAGCTATAAAATCAATATATTTATTTACCTATATTAAAAGCTATTTTGTAATTATGTAAATATATTATTCAAGGTTCCTCCCCGGAGAAATTTCACACACTTCCAGCGCGTCGGAAGTGGAAACCACCTCTGGAATTTTCCAGTTCTCTGGATAGAAAAGACCGAAGACCTCGACGCAACAGTGTGGATCTAGTACCGCCGAAGAAACCGCCCCGCACATTTGCCGACAATCATCACACTCTTCAGCATCCTGCAAAGCCGAAAAAGTCCTCGCTGAGACGCTCGGTGAGCGCCGCGGCCGGCGAAAATGAATGGCGCCATCATGGCGATGGGCACCACAAGAAGCAGCTGTCACCAATTATAGAAGTTACGCAACGCGAGGACTACTTCACGCCCACGGTCCGGCCCAGCGCCAGCTTCAAGGAGAATGATAAAAATGTAGATAACGACGCGCGAGCGCCAGCCAGACGGAGGAAACCCGCTCTGCAGCAGCATAGTGAACCCACACGGGCTCCAGGGAGGAGTAAAAATCCCGTCGTCATCATCGACGTCGACAAAGCCACGAAGATCGAAGCCAAGGAGTCGAAGCTATCCGCGTCTGTTATTGGTAAGAAACTCAAGGCCCTAGCGCTTAAAACTACTGGAAAGAAGAAGGTCAAGGACAAGGTTAAAGACAAGGTTAAAGACAAGGTCAAACACAACGTCAAAGGCATAAAACACGAAGTAAACCAAAGTCCTGTTGAAGTACCCAAATACATCCCACCGCCGCCTCCTCTACCCCCCACGGGGAGCTCCCTGGTGAAGGAAGCGATCGATAGTATTCAAAACCGGAGCCATCAAACGGTCCAGAGTGAGATGATCCATAGCAGTCAGCAACCAGTAGATAGACTACCTTTGACGCGAGGCCGTACGGTGGATACCATGGTGAAGAAACTTAGTTATGGGCCTTCCTCACCGCCACCGCCGGCTAAAACCAACATCATGATTAGTCCCAATGTCTCTGTACAGCATAACCATAACCAACCGTTCTCGTATACTCGCGGTCTATCACCTGAACGCAGTCCTACTAGTCCCATTATCTATGCCCAGGTGGTATGCACCAATGGTTCCAATGGGACCAATGGTAAACAAACCGTGCACACCACCTACACCGGGAAGAAACACCTCCCACATTCAGATTCTGATGAAGGCTTAGGGTACGAGGAAAACTCCGGGTTTAGATTGTCCGAGAAGAGTATCACCCATTTTGGAGATGATAACAAATACAACATCAATACCACATCCGATTATTACCATAATAACAATAATAATGGAAGTGATTTACGATTTGAGGAAGAGTATCCCATCACTCCAAAATTCCAAAGCAATGGGTACTATCACAATTATGATAGTAAGTTCAATAAGATGAACCATGGTATCTTTATTGATTCCTCTTCCCGAGGACGTGGTGATGGTATGGATTCCAAACGTAGGGAGAGCCTGACTGAGACCTTCGAAAATGGGACCAGTGGGAAGATCACCAACAAGAATGTGGTTGGTGGAGGAAGAAAGGATCTGAGTGCTAGGAGAGATCTGTTAGAATCACGGATAACACGAAGATTTGGCGAGAAGCGTCTTTCTCCTGACTATTCCCCTAAGCCAACTT
This sequence comes from Tetradonia laticeps, assembly GCA_025400035.1. Lineage (NCBI taxonomy): Eukaryota > Metazoa > Arthropoda > Insecta > Coleoptera > Staphylinidae > Tetradonia > Tetradonia laticeps. The sequence goes on from JAODVP010176729.1 coordinate 6,785, forward strand.
ACATTACAGAAACTACTACAAGATACTACAGAAGCGGTTCGGCTAGTCCCATCTCCCGCGAAAAACTCTCAACATCAGAAACCAAGGTGGAGACGAAAAAGTACCATAATACAAATACCGACAAATATCGTTCTGGTTATGGCTACGGTTACGGATTTAGTTACGATAACGAGCCGAAAAGCTTCGATTCCCAGGCTAGCGATTACCGATCCAGTCCGGAGAGCAGGCCCTTCGAAACTAGTCACAGTTCAATCAATCACAATAAGAATAAGTATACCCAGCCACTGGCGAAAGACCGCAATTTTTATAAGTCGAATCCGGAGATCCATTTGAGGAGCTATAACTATGATGACCATCGACGGTTCCACGACAGTTATCACGACTCCCTGAAGCGTGGCGAGGAAGAGCGGAAGGACAAGTTTGGAGATTCGGGTATTGAGAACGATTTTAGGAGAGATTCGGGAGAGAGACGCAAGGAACGACAGTTCTCCCATGAGACTAACGAAAGCGAGGACGAGGGATTCGCTAGTTCCTTACTGATCGCCAGCGAGCGACAGCATACAGAGGATAATTTCACGCGCCGTAACCGGCGCGGATATGACTCGGACCGGGGGTACATCAAGGAAGATGATTACCGAAATTTGGATATGGGGGATAGGATAGAGTACAGGAAATATAAACATGAGTATGCTCCACGTGAGAGGAGTATTGACGACGGCTCGCATTTTGATCCTCGAATCGACAAGAATGTCTTGGTGGATAGACGTAATGTGAAGAAGTTGATTACGGATAAGAAGCCGCCGAAGCCTGAGAAGAAGAGTAATTTAGAGAAGGTAGGACTTGAACTTGAGGTTCTTTTAAGCTTTTATTTTTTACTGTTTTTTGTGTTGGACAGGTGAAACAGTTGTTCACGAGTAGCAAAAAGAAGAAGGAGAAGCAAGCGGGGATGGTGCGCGAGGAGAGCTTACGCGCTCGGTATACCGAATATAGAGGTGACGATTCCAAATTCCGGCCGACCCAGTCAAATATGGTGAGTCTGACTTGTCATTTTATGTTTCGGTGTTATGGCGAATAATTCTGGGAAGTTAGGTCATCCGCGAAACGTCTATGTCACGTAGTGAATATCTCACGAAACATTTAGATAGGATCAGTGCGTTTATAACTTTACAGGAGTTGTCAGGGGAGATTAATAACTCTGCGTGTCCGAAAAGTTAAATCCCGAGTCGCAAAAATCCCGACTTGAATACAGAATTGTGGGGACACAAACAACACCATATGGTGTCTTGACCTTCGATTTTATATGTTTTACACTAAACATACCTAAATGATGAATTAATTGATAGACTCATTGAGGTTATGTGACTTGTAGGTATAGGTGACTGTCATGCACGATTGCTCGAATTGCGACAGTTTTATGCACGCGCGCCGCTTCCTTCCTGCTCGTGGTTTCCCGCCGCCCTTGATATTTACGCTTGACAGACGAATTCCACGCACGTGTAGTCAAGGTCATCAGCCCGATCACAACACGGTTTAATTTGCTCGGCTGTTGTTCACGCAGCGAAAGTGCTGCATTACAATGAGTTTGGGGCCTAATTCGATTACAAATTCTATGCTAATAACGCACATCCGGTCCACCATGTGTGCAGGTTTTCCAGGTTCTGGGAATTTCGAGGTGATATCGGCAATTTATCAAAAATTTGCACCAATTACCCCGTTCCGGGAAAGTCGATCATTTGCAGCAGATGACCGCAGATGACGGCCATGTTGGATTCTCGCGCGCGGCAACAATCGCGATCCACCGGCGATGATAGTGAAAGGAGATGCCGTTTGCGTTGGCTCGCAGTTGGCTCTCTGATTGCGTCATTGAGTGGCCTAGGTCTGGAGCGCCATATATGGCTGCAGGCGCAACTCGGTCATTGCGAGCTGACTCATCACAGCCAGGGAATATCATCCGTGGCCGGACCCAATTAATTAATTTACAGCAACACCCACACCAAAGACCGGACATGCTTTTGCACTTTACTACATACTCGTATGTTTTTGCTCTCCCAGGACAGAGTCCCAGACAGAGAGACAGACAGACAGACAGCCTCTTATGGAAGGCCTTATTAAAAGGCCTTTAATTAAATCAATTCGCGTAATGAAGTGTGCAGCACATGTTAATGCTTCTAATCGATCGTCTCTCGTGGTGGACGCAGGACGCCGCGTCGCCGCGTGAGATAAATGACTAATGTGCATGTATGCCGACATTCGATGCGATTTATTATGCCAGCCGCTGACTAATTATGCTAAAACTCGCGAACGGCCGCCCAGCCAGCAAATAAACGAGATTTCAATCAGTTTTATTATCCCTGATTATGATTGTTGCGCGGTGCGCATGGCGGCCGACGGGAACACACGCGCGCTCGCCGATTATTTCATACGGCGACAATTAAGATGGCGGCGGCGGCGCATCTCTAACAGCGCTAATTGCGCCGGACAGCGTTCCCCACATGCGCCTTGCGTATGCATACTGAACATGTGTAATAGTGTAATAGTGTAATACTGATAATGGGCATAATTTGCGCGTAATTAGCGCGGCGGAATGCCGGCGTAGAAATGGCCGAGGGCAGATTAGTCATTTTCGTTATTCAATGACGGATGATATAGGTTAGGTTGGTGGCTTTTTCTCGCTCGCATGCAGCCGCGCGTTTATTTATGTATGTTTAGATGCTGTTATGTAACGCTGGCATTTAGCTGCTTCTCACTGCCATGAAAATTAAGATAATCTCGAAATATATTGCAATTATAATTCAGTTCTCAAAGCACTCGCATCGTCGTTAACAGCCACTACAATGCCACCATGCAGCGTGAGTTGCTGAGGTGGATGAGTTGCATGTGAAATGGTTTTTCAGCGAATAACACTGCATGAATGAGTTTCGTTGTTTTTTGTTGCAGCGCACGTAAAAACGAGCTAATGTTACTGCTGGGGAAAATATGCTGCTTTAATGAATTCGTGTTTCTGTGCTTATAATAAATCCAACAATGAAAGACAGTAATTACTTATGCTTATACATAAATGTGTATATTTGAATTACACTTTAATTAAGGTTTTTTTTTCATTGTATTACTGCATTCTTCGTGGGTGTCATGATTTCATCGTGTTGTTATGGCTCACAGCCTGCAGCAACATTAAACAATATTTATTATAATGAAGTCAAGTTTTTACAATCATTTTATATTGACATTTCGTAAAGAAATACTTATGGAATTTTCAATTGTTTAATGTTTTATATATATATATTTCAATGTTGTTTATATCTTTTTAATGGATTGTTTTATTGTTTTATATGGTTGCCAATAGTAGAGAAATTTATAACTTTGCAATTCTCTATGTATGTTCTTTTGTATTTACTACATAGTTAGAATTATTTTTTATTTGTTCTCAATAAAATTTTGCAAGAGTTATTTTATAAACGTGCCGCGTTTATAAAATAAAATACGTTCATGTATCACTAAAATCGGTGAAATCTGCCAATTTCACGATTTGGTTTATTATTATTATTAACTTTCCGCTCGTACTGTCGGATCAAATCCAGGCAGAATTATGTTTATACTGGATTTGAGTCTCAATTACCAGATTTCATTATCTATTTTACATTAATAAATAGATAAATGTAGGCAACTAGGCAACATAAAGATCAAATTTTGTATAAATTCGAATATGACTGCAATTTTAAAGCCTTATTGTTCCTTGCTCACGTCCCTTCATATTAAAGTGACGCGTGTTTCATTGTTTAGTTAAAGTTTGCAAAGTTTATTGCATTCTGAAGCTTTTATTATGTAATATACGCTCTATTATCATTTAGAAATCAAATTTAGATGTCGCGAAATATGCTTCTACAAAAACTGTTTGCGCGTCGATTGAAGACCCCTGATCTAGATCACTTTAGATAACGAAATGGGTTGTCTTAGAGAACTTACAAAAATTTCAAATACATAACTCAATTACAGAGGTCAATACTCCACGTCTAACACAAAATTATAGCTAGCAATAAGCGATAAATATTTCTGGTTTAAAAAAGTTAACCTAGAAAAGCTATGATATTGCAGAATACCTTAACCTATCATAGCTGTAGTCAATTTTAAAATTTGATTTTACAAGAATTTCCATATATTTACAAGTGTCACAAAAATTTAACGAATAGTAATACATCAAAATAGTTGATTTAATGATACACTGAAATCTGAAAACGAACATTATATAAAGGGATTGGCTGGCAGATAAAAACAATTTGCAGCTAGTTGCAAGAGTAGGTTGCAAAAAATCGATTATTTCGGCAACTTTCTAGTTGAAAAAATATTTTCCCAAGTAGTGGAAATTCTTTCCAAAAAATATTAAGACCAAAAATGAATGGATTAATTAATTTTTTAAAGCAAAATCACTCATTATTGTATTAATAGTAAAACTACTTATTTGCTAAAATAAATAAAGTTTATTCAATTCTCAAACTTAAAGTTGACCAGAAGTCGTCGATAGTATCGATACTATCGATATTTTTTTGTTAATTATATTGACAAATCAATAGTTCAAAAGTCGATAGTTTCTCATCACTACAATATCTTTTTTATTGGTGTATTCTCTAATTTTTGATGGATAATTCGATCGATATTTAAACTAGGTTAGGGTGGAATAGCTTAAGTTAAGTTTATAATTTTTTCAAGTTTTTTTCAATAACTCATATTTCCAGGAATTTTTAAAGAATTCTTCCTACCATATTTTACAAATTAATTACGACAAATTATTGTTAAATGGGTTGATATACCCTGAGAAGTATTTTTTAAAATAACAATAATAAGAATATTGGGTGCGGTTATTAAGTTAACAAAGTTTTGATGAGTTAAGAAAAACTGGGTTCGCAATACAGGAAAAATCAGTTAATTTTTGTGTAAATAATTATATGTATTTCTACGCAATACTTTCTGTTTTGTACTTACCAGTTTCCTTAATTAAGTTCCTTAGTTAAGTCAACATTAAAAGAATAGATTAAACTGATTATCTATTTATTTATTCTGTTTATAAACGTATTACAAAATTATTTACAGTAAGAATTTCAAATTCAAATACTGTCCTATTGTTAATTACAGATATAGTTCTATGGTATCATCTTTATGAAACTCAATTACGTGAATTCTAAAATACAATTTGAGAGAACATTTCTGTAGTTCAGCGTTGGACATATTACTTATTGAAAATAATATTTCCTCTTTATTTTTTCCTTTTGGAGACCTCTGGAGTATACGCCATGTTCTTGCACCTATTTCATTGTTTTGCAGATCAAGTTGCATTAGTATATCATCGTCAGACATATCACTGCCTGGAAACTGTGCCGAATACATGTTTGGATAAGGAAAATTGTTTTTATTCCAAATCGCATACTTTTCTCCTAACTGGCCTTTACATGACTCTACTAATTCAACTGTTTCGGTATTTGCACATGTTATCTGAAGCCACCCGTTTTGATATTCTGTATGTTCATAACCAATTGCTATTTTCTTGTGTTTGTCATTTTTATTCCTGTGTAGTATCATTTGGAGCAAATTTTCAGCGACTTGTTCTGATTCTTCTTCAGTTAAAATATTAATAGGATGTTGTCTATGGAAAATACCAAATGCAAGTGGAGACTTGTGCTTGAAGTATAGCCTTAAAATCAAGCTTGAAAAATGACTTAACAAAAGTATTGTTTCCATGGCTGATTGCTGTATTTATCTTTGTGGCAGCTTGAGGACTTCGCTCTGTTGGTGTTGTCTCCCTATGGCCTATGAGGGTTCTCTTGTAATTTTGGGTTGAAATGAAAAGATGGTGGACAGCACGCTTCGTTTTTGTTGTGAATGCTTTGACTTGATTTTTTGCACAACTAGTTCGGGTAATGATCATAGTCGGAATGATAGGAATCAAGTGCATGTTATCACAACTTACGTCGAGATTAAGGTTGTTGTATTAATATAACAACCTTGACTCTAATAATAATATAGCTATGTAGTTTTGGATTAGAATGATATACTTATCTTAGTAGTTATCTAATCCAATATTTGACAATCAATCAAAAATATTTCCCTGAAGAAGATCGTTATAAGATCGAAACTAGTCGGAAGCTAAAAGAAAAAGAAAAATATTGGATTAGATAACTACTAAGATAAGTATAACTTGGGTCTGCCTATCATCGAACGCGATTTAGCGATTGGTGCCTTTGGCGATTTGTGCTACTAAGAAGTCAGTTCAAGATCGTAGGAAGGTCAAATTCACCTTGTATATACCCAGAGATTCCCAGAAGTTCCTGTGGAAAAAGAAAGCCTATGCTTCGTGCTTTTTTTTTAATTATTGTAAAATATCGTAAGGTTTACCAGCAATAGAGAATTTCTACTACCTAGGAATTAACTGAAGGTCGTGGAAAGGTCAAATTCATTGTACTATATCCAGAATTTTCTTTGGAAGAAGAGAAACTATCGTAGAAGGGAACATTCTTAGGAAAAGATTCTTAGAAGCCTCCCAAGTAATGGAACTGTCCCCTAGGGAACTATTAAGTATTTGAACATAGTCCTAAGACCTACATCTGGGCTTAGTACGAAAGATGTTTTAGATCAAGCGCTGTCAGCACACGTGGATTATCGACCGTGTTACAAAAGAGCTATCGTAAGCTTTTGATCGCTACATAATTAAAATGCTTCCTAAATAGATTAGGTCAATGGAGTGGAGATGATTTTTAGGTTTTGTATACAGGGCATTGAGAAATAATCATATAGAGAATAAAGGGAGCAGATTTCCAGAAATTTACTAGTTTCACGAAGTTATCATAACTAATTCAAAGTTGATTTGCCAGCAATGATGAATTTCTATTACCTAGGAGTTCGGTGAAGGTCGTAGAAAGGTTAAATTTATTGCAATATACACATATAGCCTTTGCTTAGTTGTACTTTTTCGATGATTTCTGTAAAATATCGTAAGGTTTTGATCTCCCGCATAACTAAAATGTTTCCCAAAGAAGATTACGCAAATAAATTGGAGATGTTTTAAAGGTTTTGTATACGCTGTTGACAAATAATCATCTAGATAATACAAGAAGCTGATTTTCAAAAATTTACTAGATTTTTGAGGTTATCATAACTATTTCATGGTTTATATTCGTTAAATAAACAATTTGTGTTGCTATGCTGACACAACCATCAACGTGGGAAGGTCAAATTCACGTTGAATATACGCAGATACCCAGAATTTGCTTTGAAAGAAGAAAAGCCTTGGCTCTGTGGTACTTTTTCGATGATTTTTGCAAGATATCGGAAGATTTTAATCTTCCCAAATAAGTTAGGTCATTAGATTGGAGATGATTCAAAGATTCTTGTATACAGGGTGTTGAGAAATAATTATCTAGCGATTATAAAGGACTGATTTCCAGAAATTTACTAGTTTTCCAATGTCATTATAACTAATTCAGACTTTGTTTGCCAGCAATGAAAAATGTCTCCTACGTAGGAGTTACCTGAAGATTGTGGAAAGGTTAAATTCAATGTAATATCTACAGGGATGCCAAAAATTTTGTTTGGAAGATGAAACACCTTTGCTTTGTAGTACTTTTCCGACAGTTTTTGTAAGATATCGTAAGATTTTGATCTCCCCTATATATAAAATATTGGCCAAATTGATTTGAGGGTTTTTATGTACATGGCGTAGAGAAACCACTATCTAGAGACTATAAGAAGATGATTGGTAGAAGTTTACTAGTTCTTCAAGGTTATCATAGGTTAGCTTAGCTATTTTATGGTTAATATTCGTTCAATGAAGGATTTATGCTATTAGGTTGCTTTAACCAGCTGATGTTCTGGAGTGGTCGGATAATTGACGTTTCTGTATTTCGGGCATTTTGGATAACCAGAGTTCTGCTTTAGCGTGTTTTCCTCCACGCAGTGCTCGAGTGATAGCTCATGCAGATACCTAATTACGGTGTCGCCGTAATGTGGGAAGGTCAAATTCAATGTTGAATATACAGGGATAGCCAAACTTTCCTTTTGAAGAAGAAAAGCCTCTGCATTATTGTAGTTTTTCCATGAGTTTTGTAAGATATCCTAAGATTTTGATCTCCCACATTGATAAAATGCTTCCCAAATAGGTTAGATCGATAGATTGGATTTGATTAGAGGATTTTTGTCTACAGGGTGTTGAGAAATATTCGTCTTGCAATTACAAGAAGGTAAATTGCAGAAATTTACTAGTCTTTCAAGGTTATCATAACTAATTCAATGTTTATTTGCGACCAATTAAGAATTTCAAGTACTTATGAGTTAGGTTAGGTTACCCAGAATTTGCTTTGGGAAAAAATCCTTTGCTTTGTGTTACTTCTTCGATAATTGTTGTAAGGTATCGTAAGATTTTGATCTCCCACATAGGTAAAATGCTTCCCAAATAGGGTAGGTCAATAGATTGGAGATGATTTGAGGGTTTTTGTATACATGGTGTTGAAAAAATTTCTTTTTACGATTACAAAGGGTTGATTTGCAGAAATTTCCTAGTTTTTCAAGGTTATCATAACTAATTCAAAGTTCATTTGCGACCAATGAAGAATTTCTTCTACCTAGGAGTTACCTGAAGTTCGTGAGGTGAAATTCAACCTTATATATACAAGGATCCCCAGAATTGCTTTGGAAGAAGAAATACCTTGGATTTGTAGTAGTTTTTCTATAGGTTTTGTAAGATATCGCAAGATTTCGATCTCCCACATAGATAAAATTCTTCCCAAATAGGTTAGGTCAATAGATTGGAGATGATTTAAGGGTTTTTATTTACAGGGTGTTGAGAAAACTTCATTTAGAGAATGCAAGGAGCTGAAATTCACTAGTGTTTCAAGGTTATCATAGCTATTTCATGGTTTATATTCTTAAAATGAAGAATTTCTGCTATTATCCTGTCACCACCATTGACATGGAAAGCTCATATTCACGTTGAATATACACAGATGGGCAAAATTTGCATTTGAAGAACGTTGTTATACTTTTTCGATGATTTTTATAAAATGTCGTAAGATTTTGATCTCCCTCATAGATAAAATACTTCCCAAATAGGCCAGGACAATAAATTGGAGATGAGTTGAGGGTTGTTGTATACAGGGTGTTGAGAAATAATCATCTAGAGATTACAAGAAGCTGAAGGTTAGGTCAATAAATTGGAGATGATCTGAACTTATCTCCAATCTATTGTTTTCATTAATTTTTTTATACAGGATGTAAAGAAGTCAGTGTCTAGAGGCTATAAGACGATGACTCGCAGAAATCCACAAATTCTTCAAGTATATCATAGTTTAATAGTTTCAAGGTTTAATAGTTGTCGATTGAAGCTTTTCTATAAATGAAGGTCATAAGAAGGTTAGGAATAAAGTAAGACTAAAACACACGATTTTCTCTATAGAAGGATCGATTATTTTTTAATAAGATATAATTTTGTATATAGTCTTACATATAAGAAAGCCTTCGACTCTTTCACGACGTGCCGCGTTCAACATCAAATTGAATGTAACAAATCCCTCGAAAATTGCAATATTTACTCCCAACTCCCATATTAAATCCAACGACTCTTGAAAACACAATTTTCCTTTCATTAGCATCTCCGTACGCTTTATGACCGTTATTATTCCCGACATATGTGTAATTTGTTCACACATAACGCTAAATCAATGGTTATGGCAAAGACATTTTCGATTCGCGCGAAATTGTTATGCGGCTCGGCGAAAATTCCTCCCCGCTAATTGTGTTTATGAATCTGCGCAACACGATTTCAGCATCGGATAACCGGAGCCCACATGCATCTCCCGGCACATTTGTCTCCTACTCGCGGCCACTCGCGCATGCAAAACGCGCGCGCTATAAGTCTCAACTCCGGCATTCTGAAAGTGAAGCCCGCGTGCGCACGTGTAATGGTAATAATAATAATAATAATAATAACGCGGCGAATGCAAATAAAATTCAAACGGCCCAACGATTATACCGGCCGGTGTTCATTAAAAACAATGTCCCGTCTTATCATTACACGACATTATTTGATGTAATGGCTTTTCGGTGCCTACACATGATGGCACATCGCTGGGTGTCCGCACTTAATAACATTATTTACCCGGCTCATTCACATTACTTTTTATTTATGCGCCATTTTTGCGGTGCGCGAATTTGTTGTCATCGCTTTTTTGCTGTCTTTTTCTCAGGCCACGCGGACATTCGCATTGATTATCCTATCAGATATTCACGGAAATTAAATAAACCATAGACAATGCAGAAATATCTAACTACCTACTCCAATTAATGGCAATTAAGTGAAAAATAAATAAACTCTGGACAGCAGCGACGATGCAACGATGCGCACATCAATGCAAACGAGTGGCAATTAAAATTATAATATAAATTGATAAGAGGCGTTCGAATGAATATGCATGGAGTCCGCGCAACTCAGAATCATTTCTTCCTAACGCGCATCCGATTGCAGCGGACTATTACCAGCAGTAGTAAAGTAATTGAGCCACGAATGCAAACGACTTGCAGATCGAGGCGCGCAATTCGCCGATCTCCGGGAAAGAGCCGCATGCGTGCGGTCTGCAGGGTTGCGCACGGCTCATAATTGGTTTTAATTAAGCTACTTTAATTGATATCCACGATTGGTATCGGGCGTGCTGCAGGGTGGGAATATTTCGTCATGCAACATCACTAGATGAATTTGTCACAGCAATTAAGAGATTATTGAGTGGGGAATACACAAATTCACACAGGTCTATGGGCTAAGGTAGAGATAATGCAAAATATACGTTTTAGAACTAGAAGGGTCTTTTATTGCACATTCGAAGAAGTAAAATCAAATAGGCCCAGAATTTAATGATATTATAATGATTAATAATAACTTCTTAAAAAATAAACTAAACATAATTAACTCTCACAAGATGATAACA
>JAODVP010176840.1:0-17738 GCA_025400035.1 Tetradonia laticeps
ATTTGTCTTTTTTAGTCAATCAAAAATATTTCCCTGAAGAAGATCGTTATGAGATAGAAACTAGTCGGAAGTTAAAAGTAAAAAAAAAATATTGCATTAGATAACTACTAAGATAAGTATATCATTATAATCAAAAACAGTATTATAATTATGGTAATTTTTTGTACTTTTTCAAAAAAAAACTATATAAACCTTTAATAAATGAAATAATAAAAATGGATCAATAATCTATTAACAAAAAATCTCAATTAATAATAATAATCGATGAATAGAGAAATCGATTTATCAATTTATCAATCAATAAAAGGAAGAATCGATTATAAATTATTTAATAAATATTGACCAACAATCGATAACGAATCAAACGATTAACAAAAAAAACAAAAAAAATCGATAAATTGAAAAATCGATTCATAATAAATAAATAAAATGATGATTATTAAAATATCGACCTGTATCGATATCGTATCGTATTAGTTTGAATTGAACGATTAATCGATTAATTTTAATATATATGTACATACATTTTGACCCACGCAAAAAAATTAATGATCCGGATAATTGGCATTCCGGTATATCCGATGAAAGACATGGTGTATATTTCATGATTTTTCCACTCTTGTTACCCAAAAAACGTTAAAAAGAATAAAAGTCAATGCATACTATATTTTACGAACTCTTATCTTTTTTTTATTTTTTTCTTATGGTTTAAAGTACATAATTCCATTTCTAATTAGGTCGCACCGGATATTTGAATACCTACATCCGCTGGAATTAATGCATTATGTTTATGCAGGCAAAGTCATAAAGCAATTAAGCATTTTTGGGTGTTTTGTGATTACATTGAAGTTATCCACATTTGTTTATCGCTTCAACGTTCAGTTACAAAGTTTTAACGTTTCAACTGGAATATTAATCGCGCAGCACTTGAAATAAATTGGTAGATAAATACATTACGAATACAACCGGAAGTACTCAGGAAAATTTATAACTTGACATCTTTTCCCTCAAAAAAGAACTTATTTTAAAAAAGTGAGTTATGATTAACTTTGTTATGTATTGTTATGCATCTAACAATAAATAACATACAATCTTGGCCATAGAACCAGCCATAGATAAAACTATGAATGAACACCGGCGGGCAAATGACTCGCACTACGCATGCGCTAACCTCAATCACGTCAGGGATATTCGAACGAAATTATGTTCACGTATGAAAAGTGCACGCTGGTTAAGTGTATAGGGGAGACTGGGAGACCTTCACTGCCAGCAACCGACGCGCAGCAGCTACAAGCGTGCAAAAATAGCGAGCCGTTTCGCCCCGGTCTTCCCTACGTTCTGTTACATAGTATGCACTCGTAGTAAAGGTGTAATGCGTTCGCGATAGTGGGTTCCACCTTGGCTGGCCGCATAATTGCGCGCCGTGTTGTCCAACGTAATCGGCGTGCACCGGCAATCATTTGCAATGTTCTCTTCTCAATGAGCGTGTCACTCGCGCGATTGCGACATGCGCCGTGTGTACACGCTAACTATGCGAAAAATGCCCGTGCGCTTAATATACTTAATATACTATGTTGTTTGATTACATAATGTCATTGTATGCACTTGCACTTTACTACAGAATTTTAGTGCACTTAATCGGTACATAATGAATTAATCGATTATTTGATGCTTTACATCCTTTACGATATCGTAAATTTACCGATAAATATTCATTAATCAATCTATAGATTTTGACTAATCGATATTTCTAGTACAATTTCGATTAATCGACACATTGTGATTTCATTTCCATTCGAAAAAAAATCGATTAATTGAGCAATTTAGATTTCGATAAATCGATTAATTAACACATTTCAGTTACAATTAATCGATTACTCGATATTAAAACTACGATTTTGACTAAGCTTTGAATCGATATATTATATTGTAATTACATAAAGATTTTGATTAATTTTTGTACAATTTCAAATAATCGATAAATTACGGATTAAATTTCAATTGTCATTAATCATTCGATTAATCGATATTTCTTTTGCAATTTCGATTAATCGATCCATTGTGATTTCATTTCATTTCGATTTAAAAAAAATCAATTAATTGATAACTTCAGATTTCGATTAATTGACACATTTTAGTTACGATATTAAAATTACGATTTGGATATATCGTAATTTCATAACGATTTTGATTAATTTTTTTACGATTTCAAATAATCGATTAATCGATAAATTACCGATTAAATTTTAATTATCATTAATCGATCTATATTCTGAGATTTGGAAAAATCGACATTTCTAGTAGGATTTCGATTGATCGATACATTGATTTTTCTTAACGATTTTGATTAATTTCTATTTTACAACTTCAAGTACTCAATCGATTAATCGATAAATTTAGATTTCGTTTACTGGATTAATGGAGAAATTACAATTACTGTCGATTAATCGATAGTTTACCTTTGTTATTAACCCAGTTACATATTACACTTTCAATTAATCTATAGATACTTCACGATTTTCATTTATCGATGGATTGCCCATCGATTATTCAATCAATTCATCGATATTTTAAAAATCATTCTTTTATTAATTCATGATAAATAGATTTTTATATTCGTCGATTTTATTTGACGTTTTTTTTATTAATCGTTTAATAATCGCTTTTTACTGTCAATCGATTTGATACGATAATCGACTTTTGTTCGATTTTCTTGTTGATCGATTAGTAATCGATTTTTTATTAAATAATTTATAATCGATTATTCGGTAATTCTTCTTTTTATTTATTGATAAATTTATAAATCGATTTTTATTTCTTCGTTTATAATCGATTATTACGCAGTAAATTTCGGTAGGTAATAATCATAATATTCGATTCATTGTTTTTTTTTTAATATATAATCATTCTTTTATTCATTCGTTATGAATAGATTTTTCTATTCATCGATTGTAATTGAGTTCTTTGTTAATCGTTTAATAATCGGTTTTTTTTTTCGATATGTAGGAACATATATCAAATGGATATTATCGCTTACTTGAAATCATAAAACATTGATTAATTGATAAATTGAATTAACCGATGGAATGCAATAAATCAATTAATTAATAATTACATATTAACATTACGACTTCGTTCGATTAATCGATAATTTACGATTTCAAATAGTCGTTATTTCACTATTTTAGTTAGCTAGTTAATCGATACATTAATTGTTTTAATCAATAATTCGATTATTATTTAAATTACGATGTCAAGTAATCAAGGCATCGATACAGTATAATTACGATTAATCGATCTATAATGTAGATAGATTCTATATCAATTTAAATTAATCGATACACTACGTTAAATATCATTGCATAATATTTGGTACTACCCATTTTATTTTGCAATTTATGTATTCTTCGATACATTGCGATTTTGATTCATCAGTTAATCGATATTTTTCTACAATTAATCCAAACATGTAATTATTACGATTTCGAGCAATAAATTAATCATATTTACATTACGATTAGACTTCGATTAATCGATAATTCACATTTTTAATTAATCAATAAATAATAACATATTAATTAAATATCAATTAAGTGATTAATGGATATCTTTCGATTATCTTTCATTTTCATCAATTTAAATTAATCGATACCTACATTACGATATCGATTAATCGATTAATCGATGTTTCTAAAGCCACATTAAAACAAATTAAATCTCTGATTTAATACAAAGTCTGTTAAACATGTTTACGTGTGTATTATGTATAATAAACTCATTGGTGATAGTTATTCGTCAATTTCGATTGACGATAAATGAATAATATCACGCTAATTAGCTCAAAATACAGCAAGTACTGTTTGCATATCGTTCGCATAGCAGTGACTGATACGCAGCGAGTGGAAATGCAAAGAATGCGCATAAAACGCATCCTCGCCGCTTTTATTCCTCCGCCTAATGAACGTAATGCACCGGCAGCGACGCCGCGGGCAGGTAGAGTGCAACCGAATACCGTTAGGACACCGATAGGCCGATGAACGTGTCGAACCTGCTAAACGAGCCGGCCGACGCCGCCGCAGACATGCAAAACGGCGTGCCGCGGAATGCGCGACTCGCGAACGCGCATACCGCACCGCGGCCGGTCGCGCATCACACGCCGCTCGCTAGGGTTGCAAGATAATCGACCATCGGCTAATTTACAAAGAATGTAGGTATACATCTCTAATAGTTCGAATCGATTTTCTGTATTTTCTGTTAGTATTTTATACATATGTATAATATTCAGGTTTCAATTAATCTCTTATCGATTCACTTATTAATTAAGTATCTATACGTACACTATTTGAAATTATGCATAATACATAATCGCATAAAAAAGATTAATCGATTAATCGAAAACGTAATGTATCGATTAATTGAACAACTGACATTGTAAAAATAGATTCTTGTATTAATCAATAGAAATTGATTAATTGGTTAATCATGATCGCAAAATATCGATTATTCTAATATCGCTTTGTATAAATCATAAATAATCGAGATGAAGCCGTAAGGGAGATATGTGTCGATTAATCGATTCATTATGATTGTTAAATCTGAATTAATCGAAATCTTAATGTAGGTATGTATCCATATATCGATTTATTTAAATAGTAAAATATGTATTAATCGATGAATGGATTATTATTATTATTACATCAATTAATTGAAATACATAGTAAAATATCTATTAATTAATTGAAATGTTCGATTAATCGGGGTTATAATGTTGATATCTACCAATGAATCGATTAACCATAATCATATTCTTGTGTTCTGGGGGTTAATTGAAATTGTAACGCAAATATTGATTAATTTATTAATCGAAATCATTACAAATCCATACACCGATTAAATGAAGTCGTATTATATTGCTTAATCGATGAATAGAGAAATAATGTCTTAATCAATCCATCTCACGAAATCGTAATACACATAACGATTAAATACTGCGATTGGAAGAGTATTGTATCGAAAAATCAATTAAACAAATATTTTCAAACAATCTAATATGTTCTTCAAATCGTAAAAAATCACTTAATCATTGAAATGAAATTTGTAATGTGATGTAATGAAATCGAAATATGTATGAGGTTTCATCAGTGAATCGAAATTGGCATATGAACAAATATGGATTAAATTAATCGATTAAGTCGTAAGATACCGATCAGGCGAATAAATGTAATTGCAATGTAGGACTTGATTAATTGATTAAACGCAAGGGAGATACATATCAATTTGCATGCTATTGATTTCTCGATTAAGCGACATTTTTTACCGTTAATTAATCGAATTTTTCAACAAGGAATAATCGATATGTTTCGACGTCGATCAATCACATAATATGTATCTACTAGTATTTAATTTGATAAATTTTATAAATTCGATTACTCGATGTTTGTATTACAATATCTATTAACTTATTCTACAATAAAACCTCCCTTTTGAACACCTCTCAATTGTGGACACTATAGCTAAATTCTAGCAAATTCACCTATATAATGTGGACACATAGAAATCGAATGTTTGCATAATTTATAACCATGAAATTCTCGCTAGCACAATCACCATCTGTGCGTGCCCTGCAACACGAAAAGAAAACAAGTTATCGACGCGGTAGTTTCTACTTTATCGGACTTACAAACGCAAAATACTATAGCAATAGAATATGCCCTCAACCACGTGTGTTTTTCTTTGATATGTACCGCTCTGATGAGGAGAGTAACATTTTTATTGAGTTTTTAGTGCTGCAGCAGAAATTCGGCAATCTGAGGTGAAATATAACGACTGGAGAAGTGACCACGCGGGTGTTATGATAATAGACACATAATTAGCATATTTTCGAGAGGCGACAGCAGAGAAAAGGTTCCTATTTACGATCATGAAAGTTGACACACGCCTTAAGCGTTCAGTACTAGAAAATGACACAAGGGTTGACAGGTTTGGTTAGGTCGATACTTGGTTATTAGTCTGATCAAGTCGAAAATAGTCGCCACAGGCCAAGCGATTTAGAAAGGGATTGGAATTCTTTGTGGTTAAATAAAATATATGTTTTCAAAGGACAAGCATTTTCACCGAGCTTCGTAGCTAAAAGGTTTCAGTAAGTTTGAAACGTAAGATAGCAGGTTCGATCCTGGAGACCAGATAGAAAATTTAAATAGATTAAAACTTTTAAAAATATTCCAAGTTATTTCGAGAACATAGGATATCATAGAGTATGATTGGACTTACGAAAATTGGAATTATATTTTTATTTTTGGGCACAGTGGTCAAATTAATCGATATTATAATTTCGATTCTTTTCAGCTTCAACTAATCGATATTTTTTAACATCATCGATTAGATGTTTTCAACATTTTATTGGCGTTTAATCAATGAATCGTTCTTTGACAACTTGATATTTAAACAACTTAATATTATACAACATCGATTAATGTATTAATTGATATTTTATACCTGATATGTTTACTAAAATTTTGATTCATCAATAAATAATTAATAGAAAGTATTTTAATCGAATAAATGCAAATTTACAACATATATTATGTATAGTTATTAATAACCACCATATCAATTCGATAATTCGAATTTACTTGTTCAATGCCCTTTTCACTTCCAATTATCGAGGTACGACGCGCTGGCATGCAAGGAATACCAAAGACCAGCAGGTGGGGCTTGAAATGCGCAGCCCGCTTGAATGAGATTTAAAACAAGCCGCCGCAGACGCCACGACGACTCGATGTCCCCACGCATTACGTAAATCGATTCACAAAAGTCTGCGAATGTCTCTGCTCTCCGCCGGCAAACAACGAAATTCCCGTACCCACACCACCGCCAACTTGCACGCACACCGAAGAAAAACAATGCGCGCAATTTGCAATCGATGCTAAATGAGGCATGCGTTGCCCGCGCTGCATTTGTTCGACCGCACTCATGACCCCTGTGCAGATCCCTGCGTTTACGCAATGCGGCGATAATCGAGAGTGGAAATCGCTGAAATTGAAACGAAACATTTCGCAAGTGCGCCGCCGTCAAGTACAGATTCATTGAGCACAATGAAAGTTGTAATATTACTACACACACTACGCGCAATGTGAGCGCAGAAGCAATTTCGAACAACCTCGATTCAGCGCGCATGCGCGCCGACGCCGCCATTGACTACGCGACGAAAGTAAGTACCCGATTTATTGCTAATAACAACACGAAGAGCGAATGATTCCGCCCGATATTCGCACTAGAACTACGTGTTGATGAGGGCTATCGATTGGTGTAGCTGTCAGTAGACGAAATGCGTTAAAATATCAGATATTCGCTGAAATGCCGGCGTCAAGCCGGACTACGCGGCAGCAGGCCGCGCCTGGCGGAGCAGCCGGCTAACAGATTTTCGTGTTGGGCATGTTGGCGACTGTTAGTCGCTGTCGCACCTTCTTCGCCGTTGGACGCACGTCTTCAACGCGAGCCCTACATTTGCCCAACTACATCTTTGGAATAAGCATGTATACAAAGTTGAATGTAGAGCCGAAGAAGTGTGGAAAAGTTGTCATTAACGTGCTGCTGATATCGTCCGCGGTCTGTTTCGTTCTTGATACGCCGTGCGTTAGAAAAAAACTGACGAACTGTTTGTAATTCACGCGCATCGCACGAACTCTTGCTAAGGCGATAACTGCAGAAAACTACGTGCAAACATACTGTTTGTATATAACCTAGAAGTAACTAGTGCGAATTTGGTTGCGGCGATTTTGTTCCTTTTTTAAACGTTCACCGCTAGTAACTAGTAATATAACATAGTTTACAGTATAATATAAAAGTGCTTTAATTGGACATACCTCGACTTAATTTAAGGGATACTTTAGGTGAGTAAGCGTGCGATTAACGCATTTATTTGTGTGCAATTTCCATTATTAATCGGTGTAGTGTGGCACATAAACAGTTGATAATTTTGTTGCGTGTGACCGGTTCTAGAATTTATGCTGCTAGATTTTGTGGTGTTTATTCACTTTATAAATAGCTGCATTCCGTGGTAAATCTCCATGCGCAGATAGTGGAGGTTTGTTAAGAAAGATTCCAGTGTTTGTTTGTCACTCTAAATTTATTATTATACATTGTTGTAATTCATGTTATAACATACAATTGCGTTTACTGATTAGTCGAAAAATTAATCATTATGTAGTTTTATGATGTTTTAGATGAATTAAACAACAAATTTCCCATATGTCCAATTATCGGAATTTTGATCACTATTAATTCGGATAATCAGTGTTCGGTTGTTGTAAAATAAACTAAGCTAATGAAAGCTACAAACTTAATCGAAATTGTATTAGGCCAATTAGTGATTCGATTAATCAAACTTTTAAGTTATCGTTGAAATATAAATTAATTGCATGTAGTTGCAAAACATAGACAAAGAAATTGGGTTATTTTACTGTTTTACATAATTAATCAAACTTATGTTATGCTTATTCATTAATAGATTAATCGACATTATAAAAATAAAAAACATCGATTAATCGATGTTGTAAAATATTAATTAATCCAAATACAAGTTAATAAATTTTATATAGACGCTAATTAACCAATTATCCGAATTATCCGGATTGTTTTTTTATGAGATAAACATATTTTAGATGAGATAAACAAAAAATTTCGCGTATGTCCAATTATCAGAATTTTATTATTCGCTTTCGCCCTAGTTAGTTTGGTTAACCGGCGTTCTATTGTCATAAAATAAAATATAAATTAACGGAAGCTGTTATGCTTAATAATAATTATTATATAGGTTTTTATATCGATATCTATCGATTATTGCCGGTTAATCAAAGTTACGAAAAAATCGAAATTATGAAAAAAGAACTATCGATTAATCGAAGTTTCAGAAGATATTCTATCAATTGACATTGTAAAATATCGATTTATCTAATTATGAAGATATCGATACTATTAAGCATAATTCTATCGATTAATCGATGTTGCAAAATAAATTATACGGAAATATGCTATTTTTACGGATTGTTTTATTATTATTATTATTAAAAATTTCGCATGTATCCAATTTACCAAATTTTTGATTATGTTTCGTCCCCAATTAGTTGGGGTAATCGGCGTTCTGCTGTCGTAAAATGAATTCTAAATTAATAGAAACTACATAATTAATCGAAATTATAAAAAAAAACATCGATTAATCGAAGTTGCAGAATATAAATTGTTTGACGTTGTAATATATCGATTCATATTACGCAATATCGCTGTGGTAATACGGTTATCGATTAATCGAACTTGTAAATCATCGATTAAAGTTGTAAAATATAAATTAATTGCAAATGTGTAAAATACTCGCCGTAAAATTCTCTGAACCTGATTCGGATAATTGGAATTTTGAAAATTTATTAATGAATAAATTAACGTACAATATTGAATAATTGATTAATTACATTACATACGTGATATATACGTATATCGATTTAACCATTGGTGAAATCTACTATGCATCGATTAATCGGTATCATTAGATTAATCGATTAATCGAGAGTATGAAATATCGTCGCATCGAAATTGTAATTTACCGATTGAAACAGTCATAACGATTACCCGAAAATGCATTATACCTATTAATTAATCGATTAATCGAAGTTGCCGAATATAAATTATACAATCTATATTGAAAAATATCAGTTAATATAAAATGTAAACGTGGATGAACTACATTTTATCTCTTTTATTAAACAATTGATTCGATAAAAATTCGATTAATCGAGAAACATCGTCCAAGTAAAATCTTAATATATATATCGATTAACTGTAATTATAAAAAAAAACATTGATTTATCATATAAATTATATAATTCATGTTGTAATATGTTGATTACTAAAGGTTAATGGATTATTTATATAGACATGAATATATTAATCAAAATCGTAATGTATCTATGAACGTATTAATCGTTTGTGTATATTGTAAATATTGAACTTAGTCTACTAATTGGAAACATCAATTAATCGATTAATCGTTTAATGGCAATCGTCACACGTCGACTCATTAATAAATTCCATACATTCCATGGTAAATCTCCATGTACAGATAGATAGTTTGCCAAGAAAGTTTCCAGTGTTGTTTGTCACTGTTATAAATTGTCGTAATCCACTTTTGAGTAGATTGTGTCGAAGTGCGCACACCGAAAACTGAGTGTTAATAGAGTAGTAAACAAGTGCATCTTGGGTGTTAATTCATGTTGTCTCCTCGTTGCAGCTCAAAACACAACCCGCTAGACGCGGAGTAAGCCAGGGACACTTGTGATACTAGATATTAGTAACTATTAGTTTATAACACGATGGCAAGCCTCTACGACTACTTTGAGGACATGTCTTCAGAGTGTCTGCTCACGGACGACACGTGGGACAAGTTCCAACTCTCTGGGCTCGACCTGTCGCAGTTTGAGTGGAACCGCGGCGAGTTGGACGCGTTCAAATGCTCAGACATTCTCATCCCCGACATGCACGAATACTTTTCGGAGAGTGTGAAGAGCGAGGAGAAGAAAATCCGCAACCATGATTGCATGTGGGCGGGGCACTGCGGCAGCAAGGAACATTCGGTGGATGATATTAAGAACATTCTCATCAAGCCCATTTCGCTGATGTTTCAACCGACCGCTGTTGTCAACAGTGTCAACAGTGCGCCGATGGTGCAGCAGGCTGCACCTGCTTCCAAGCCGCCGGCGATTGCGCCCGGCAGGAGTCTCCTGTTGAAAACACAGCCCCAGCAGCAGCAAATGTACTTGCAACAGCAGCTGCAGACGGCGAGCAGTCAGGAAAATGTCGAACAGTATACGCTGCTCAGTAATATGCGGTATGAATCACCGCCGAATTCAGATGATGAGGAGAGCAAGTCGCAGGTTTTGAAGGACCTGCAGGATTATATATCTGAGTGTGATTTGGATGATGAGGACCTTGTGGATTATTTCAAAAACTTTGAGAATGATGATAATGATAACGATGGGAATGATGTGGAAATTAAAGTGAAGATTGAGCCGAGGAGTGAGGATGAGCCGGTGACTAGTACGCCTGCGCAGAATAAGGACAAACATTTTGAGCGTTCTGCGAAAATTGCGCGGTTTGTGAATGACCACTGTTATCACAAGGACAAGAATGCGAGTATGAGGATGCCAGAAACGCCGTCTGATTCTGGTAAGTGTCATAATTATATTTATATTAGTTGTAAGCAAACTGCAGAATGATTTACGTTTTTAAAGTCACTTTAACTATTAATTTTGATAACTTTCAATATCATGACTGTCGCCTTTTATGCAAGGTATTGAAAAATAATAATTTTTATAACCAAAATAAATTTTCAAGTTACTTTAACTAGTGCAGCCGTCCAAAAGTTGCAGAATTTAATTCTATTTATACACATTTATTGTAAGGCAACCTCTCTAAATATTTGTGGTTTTTCGACCGAAAAACAATTACGAATTTAAAGTTACTTTCATTAGTGAATTTGACACTTCCTTTCAAAACAGTTTTAATTCAATTAATGGCCTGAGGGTAATTTTTTAAAAGTAACGCAAAATAAGTCTTGGGCGATCATTTACAATTCTTGTAAATTATTAAAGTCACTTTAACCAGTGAATTGGATGCTTAAAGGGCCTTCAAAAATTGTTATAACGCCATTAGTGGTCTAAAGGTTATTGTGAAATGACATATTAACAATAATGATTAACACATCACATTTACGTTTCATATAACATTTTAAAGTCCATTTAATCGTTGTATTTTATGCTTACATTAGTTTGAGAATTTTGTTTTATTGATTATATTGTAAAGCAAACTCCCCATAAATTTGTGGTTCTTGCTTGCAAACTGATTTACATTGAATTACATTGAATTTTTTAGTATAACATTTTAACATGACTAAGAATTGAATTTGATGCTTAAAGAGACTTTTAAAATTGTTATATTGCAATTGATAGTGTAACGTACTAAAAAATAATAACTAGTCTATCATTTATGTTTCTTATAATTTCTTAAAGTCTCTATGACTGCTTAAAGTAACTTTAACAATCTTCAATTAGTAGTCTAGCGGACGTTTTTTAAATAGCATATTAAAAATATTAACATTTCCATCATTTACGTTTCTATTGACGATTTTAAAGTCACTTTAACCATTAAATTAGATACTTAATGTGAGTTTCATAATGGATATAGCACAATTAGTGCTCTAAAGAACATCTTTAAGGGCAACGTATTCAAAATTATGAACTATCCAATCATTTATGATTCGTCTAAAATTTTAAAGTGTCTTTAACCAATAAATTTGATGCTTGAGGAGACTTCTCAAAGTCACAGAATTTTATTCTATTTATATTTATGCAAACTCTCCAAGAATTCGTGGTTTTTCGACTTACTTTGGATTACGATTTTAAATTCACTTTAACTATGGAATTTGATGATTTTAAAAATAGTTATACATATTACATGAATCATCGAACACCCGTTTAAGTATTAAATAATATAACCTAACCTAACATATCATTTATTAATTAAAAAAGTAAAGTCACTTTAACAATTGAATTTGATGACTTTCAAAATCGTTTTATTTCCATTAGTGATCTAATAGTCGGTTTTTAACCAACGTTTTAAAAATAACAACTATCCAATCATTTACGATTCTCCTAACACTCTAAAGTCACTTTAACAGTTGCTTTTTATAGAACATATTAAAAAATATTAACTACCCGATCATTTATGACTTAAAAAAAATTAAAATCACTTTAACTATTGAATTTAAAGACTTTCAAAATTGTTATATCGCCATTGTTTGTCTAACGATCGTATTTTTAAACAATGTATTAAAAAATAAGAAGTAGCCCATCATTTACGATTTTAACCATACTTAAATATCCGTTAGCATGCGTTTAAATAACTTGTACCTGAGCGCCCACGACATAATAACCCAGATTGCTGCAATCCGCTATAGACAATTAGCTAGGAAGAAATGTCCACTATGTCTACTTGAGCTTGTAGAAATATTCTAAAAGCGAAAATAGTTTAAGAATTAACAGCGCCGGAAGAGTTAGTCAGACACAGCAAATATAAATATTGAAATTCGTGTCGCATCTTCTCTACTTCTCAGTATCATCCTCTACTACATACTATAAAATGCAAATCATTGCGTTCGAATATGAATTTTATATGTATGCGCTGTTACCGGTTTTGGGTTTATCGTCGGTTACACTCGGAATGTCAGAACCTTGAAATTATCGACGCGCCAATGTAAAGTTGTAAAGTTTCTATGCTTTTCGCGCTAAAATCTACAACTCTGGGAAATACTTTTACTTCTCGTTCATACTGTTGTTATGCCTGACTTATTTATTTCGCTATGGCTTTCAGAATTGAGGAGGTAGGTAATGATATTTCTAGGAATTTTTAATTTTACACTTTTGTAGATATATAGATGTAATTTCTATTTCTATTGTGATCTGAAGTTATTTCGTCTATTTATTATTATGACACATGGTAACACTGTGCTCGGATTACAAGTTCGAGTGAAACGCGACAGATGAGAAAATATGATTTAGAATCTTTGAAATTTGTTAAATATTATACAATAATATCAGATCTGGATAAGATCAGATTTTTTCAGAATTAAATAATGAAATTCATGTTTTTTAGATTAAAAAATTTTGATGAAGGTATAGCACATAGCGCGGTAACCAGGATTCACATTTTAGACAATATTCTACAAATTTCAAAGATTCTAATTCATATTTTGTTATCCATCGCGTTTCACTTGACCGAGAACCGTGTAATTGATAACACTACTCAACAAAATTCCTATGCGCTGAAAGTAACATGTAGTTTATATAATTTTGTCACGTGAATTCAGTAAATAATTGAGTTTTGTTTTTATAGGAAAGGTGGTTAGTGTAATTCCATAAAAATATAAGTAAATGTGTGTAAAAGGCGCGTCGGGCGTTTCCCGCCAAGTTGCGCGTAGTATTAACTACGCAGGATTATACTACGCCATCCTTTTTACACTCGACGCCGATCAATTTTCATTCAATTCGCAAGCAGCGGCGGCAAACGCCGAACTTACACGAACTCGTCGCGAACTCTAGCCTCGCGGCTTGGTTCGCGGCGCCGGCGTGTGGGAATGATCCCAGACATGCTCCGCGTCAGATGTCATAGTCTGTCGTGTTTGGTGCGAAACGCTGCGCAGGAAGGGGTCCAGCTCGAATTTTGGTGCACGTTGTGTGCTGTGCAGACGTACAGGAAACGTCGCGAATTCTCGCCATTCAAAAAATCTCGTTTTTGCTGCGGCTCCGCCGACCGGCGGGCCCGACGCGGCTTCTTTATGGTTTTTCAAACACAGCGCGCGTATAATCCTTCGCAGAATTTCGGCCAGTGAATCACACGCGTCGTCGACGTGTTGCACTTTACACGAATACGAATGGCTGCGGAATTTTTCAGTGGAATACTGTTGGCGCCAAACGATTTGCATTCTAATTCTATTGCCTGCCGCTTCTCACAATCGACGGTTTTCCCTCTTTTTGAGCGTGGAGACCATGCATCCGAGTTGCTATTTTTAGCGATTTGCTCTTAGTCACACGCTTCGACGCTTCGATTTAATTTGGGATGCGAGATGTGATTATGTGCAGGCATGTGCTTCGGATGTGTGAATCATTCTAGGGAATTATTAGCGTCACGCGACGCCTACGCATTGAATGTGCTAGTAATTTCTTCCGGTCCGTCACGAGGATTTCATTCATGGTGTAGGTACATGTACTTGTACTTGTACTAGTACGTGGTTTAAATATCAATAAATCAATAAAAGGAAATCCGATCTATCTGATTTTGCGCTGGAAGCTAGTAGAAATGATGTTAATTGCCTTATGAGAGTTTAAATTAACAATGTGGGTGTCAATAAAAAGTAGCAATCGGAGTTGATATTCGTTTATTTAGTTATACATTGTTAGCATCGTAGTACTTTCCATATATACTTTAGTTGTAACAGTACTTTTCTTTTAAAATGTTAGGGTTCGAAATTGATTAGGATATCAGAAACATTAGACTAAATTGTATGGAAACAAGAGCAAAGTCTGGGAATTTTATCAACTGAAAGAGTGACAAAGAGTCCAGAATTTTTATAAAATATTAATGTAACTTTTTCACCACAGTGTAATTATTCTCTCGGATAATAAATAATAAAACTCAGTGGTGTTTGCAGTGCCCTAATTATTGTTGCCTTATAAGTTGAAACTTTTAATGATGGAGATGTTTACGTAAGCGTGACGACTGACGTCCTTCGACGCCATTTGCATAGTCAACCTTATCCGGTAGTCTTTCAGCCTTAAACAAGCACAACTTTTATTTTTAAGTGAAATTCTTTCCACAATTTTTTTAAATTTCCCAACCAATTTCAACGTAGAGATTTTATTGTCACTTAACGCGTGCCCGCATGCTGGCTTTGTAAGATGCGCACAGAGCGTCTTGATCACCTCACCTGCACGTCTAAAAGGAAAAAAATATTTAAAAGAAAAAAAAAAAAGGCATGGTGGTAACGACAGGTGCAGTCGTAGCGCGTGTGTAACCAATGTAATCGAGAAAAAGGTAAAATCAGGCAGGGTGCTTAATTTAAAGGTAAACGCGCAGGTGCAGTGAAACGTGCGGGTAATAATCAGGACAGATTAGAATCATCTCATAAAAGGACACGTCAAATTTAATTGCGCTTGATCTTCATTAAAGCTGCAGAATGTGGACGGTATTAGAGCGTTTGGTTTGGTAAATGTTATTGGTTGTCACGACTTAACCTGATCTAGATTTCTGCACAAATTGGAATTTTCCCAATATTTTAATCAATGTCTTTTTTGTTTTTTAATATTTCCAAACAAAGTTCTCTTTATATTTCTCTTTTAAAGTTAAAAAAAATTGTTCATGGATAAAGAAAAAAATTACAGATATTATTCAAAAAATCATTTTCATTTTCCTAAAACTACTTGTTATTTCAATAAAGAGATTGATAGAAGTTTCGAGGTTTTACACTTTAATCCCATACTTTTTACAGTGTGAGCGGCACATTCCATTGATTTATAGTCAATATTGTGATATCTCAACCATGAGACTGTTATTATTTACGAGCACGATAGATAAACGAATTTCTAATATGCATTAGCACGAATGGGAAAAGTGGTCGCTCTAGATAGTCTAGATTTATAGAAACTGTAGCGTATGCTGTTCGTTTCTTAACAAGTTGTTTCTAAACAAGCGGCATTTTGTTGTTACCCTAGTTCATAAGAGTCGTTGGCGTGCAAGCGACGCAAAGAAAATGATTTTTCTTCTGCCAGCCAACACAGCTCGCGGCGGGCGTGCATTGCAAACATTCCCTGGCATGGTATAGTTTACAGCAGCAGATTATTATCATTTAATTGTTGGCTAAATGACTTTCTAGCGTAATTTTAATAACGAGACCTTTAATTTTGAATGGGAGTTTCAATAGATTAGACTTGAAATAATGCAATATTAGAATCGAATGCCGATTGCGTTGTGTGAGAGAAAGTAATAAAAACAAACGGCGATAATTAATATAATTAAGCAGAATTAACTGGCTGTAACGGGGATGGCTTGCATCGGCGGTCACTAAGTATGTAAAGTGTAGAAGGCTACTACCATACCAGGTGAATCCATAAAAAATGCACGCTTGGGGAAGCTTGAAAATCGTTTCATAAAGTTGATTTACTCTACTCACGCTTACCATGCTATGTTATTATCGTCGTCTAGCAGTAGTAAAATTTAAGTGGCTGTGTAGGATTAATTAAATGCGGCGCCATTATTAGTAGTAAATATCATTATAATAATTATTATATATACATATATACTGAAATTAATACCTAGTCGGAAGTAAATTAGGTAATGACAATACCTAAGTAAAAAGAAAAGTTAATTTTATCACAAAAGTCAGACATTTTTAAAATTTGACTGTAACTTGATCTCTATAAAGTAAAACAAGGTGAGATCTTACAATCCCTGTTTCTTTTCTTAGATGCTTAGATTCACTAGAGCAGAATCAGACTTTTGTTGTGATTTGTGGAAACTAAACAAAATTAAAAGGTTTGATAAGGAAATCGAATTTCTCTCTTGCAGACTTTATTATTTCAATGTATTTATAAGAAGAATATTAGATTGAGTTTTTGATGGGAAATTACAATTAATTGTCAAATATGTTTTGAGTTTTCTGTAGATTTTTCGATATTTTTCAAGTTTTCTCGAGAATTTTCTAGGTTCTTCAAGATTTTTCAATATTTTTAAAGATGTTTCGAGATTTTTACAGATTGATACACATTTTTAGATATTTTTCCAGATTTTTAAAATATGTCTGCATGTTTCGGGATTTTCGGGATTTTTTTTTGAGATTCTTGTGTATTTTCGTGATTTTTTTAGATTTGTCGAGATTTTCCTACAGTTTTTGAGATTTTTAGATTTCTCCAGATTTTTTGGGATTTTTCGAGATTATTCAAGATTTTTTGATATTTTTCGAGGTATTTCGAGATTTTTAGAGATCTTTAGGGATTTTAAAATACCCATTAAAATATCATCTCTCAACACTCTCCTAGAGTTCGAATATAGTTGATACGCTCATGCACCCTAGGCGATAACTTGATAAGTTGGCTGGTTCTCGGGTCCGACGTAGCTCAGATGGGAGAGCATTAGCA
>JAODVP010176951.1:2328-16102 GCA_025400035.1 Tetradonia laticeps
TACAAAGTGCAATCCACTAACATTGCACTTTGTTTATTTTCAGTTCAGATAGATATACTCACACAGCGAAAAGTACTAAAAGTCAAAAATTTCGAATCGTAAAACGTAAAGATCAGCTTAAAGTCAAAGCTCGATATGCAATGCTTGCTTCAATCAATTTTAATTCGTTTATGTTTTACCACTGCCACATGTGCACTAAACTGTAAAAGATGCATTAGAGCATTCCATGCATTTCAGATATTTAAGACATTAAGATGGGGAAGTGATACATATGCGTTTCGCTTTGGTTCTGATTTGGTGTTACACAAAAGCATTACTACAATATTTTATGCCGGCACACGAAATTTGAGCGAATTTGAATAATTATATTATTGATTACGGAGCTTCAATAATTATAATTATTTTTACGCAACGATGAATTCTGCTACAGCTATAATAACGTACTTCTTGCGGTGGTCCTTGAATGACCAATGTAGTTTAAGGTCTCCTTAGGGTCTCCATAGGTTCTCATAAGGAGAATTTAAACATGTTATCAGTTCCTTTCATGAGATTTGAATTGTTGCTTCTACAATGCGTATTCGGGGTGTGTGGACCACTGGGTGCTGAACGGCTGTGCGAGTAATACGTTTTCGTGAAGGTGCAAGAGTAACTGCATTTCAATGGAATTGCCTATGTTTATTTTATACAGGGTGTCTCGTGATTGGATGGATATAGCTTCAGAAAATATTCATTGGTTAATTGTAAGTCGAAATTGACTACATTTTATCAACATTGAATAGATAAAGAATCGCAAATTAAAATATATAGTCTGTTGAATAAAGTGACGTAATATTTGTCTTTTTTTTAATTTGGACAAACCTTTCAGAGGTTGCTTAAGAATGTTCCTTCTGTATTTTGATTATTCTACTTTCTTTAAGTGTAGAATTGCGGTAAAGAGAAATGCATGCCCAAAATGATGGAACCAGAGCGGAACTGCCAAACTTCCAGAAAATGATCTGGGAAGTTTGCAAACTCTTGTGATGTTAGGAATATGTGGTTTTTAGTGGTTAGTTCCGATGTTATTGCACTCGATTTTTGCGTAGAATTGCATAATTTCACAACTACAATGCTAAATAACCCGATGGACCTCAGAGGCTATGGGTTCCTTATAGATATGTATCCAAATTCGTAGGAAACATCCTATTAACTTCTGTAACATTCTTCATCGAATCCCGGGACGCCCTCTATAATCTATAACATAACTCAATACAGATTATGGTGATGTCTAGTTCCAAATTTGATTAAATGTTAAATACCGACCGAAATCAATCTAAATTTGGAAGTGGACATCTCTAATATCTGTATTCATTTACTCTATCTTTCCAACTACAGATAAGTCGATACCAAATTTCTTCGATACTCGATGAGAGATGATTTTCACGATACTTCGATATTCGATACTATTAACACATAGATATTAATTAAAAGAGTATGCATATATTTAAAGAACATCAAAATTTAAAGGTATATAGTATCAAGTACACATGTTTAGGTTTTCCTTCAAAGCGTAGGTATGTATATATTTTCACTGTTTCAGAGTCAAGGCTATTTCTTTTCAAATATTAGTCCAAAATAACCTTTGTTGCCGATGGCACACGCAGCAAAATTTTTAGGCTTTGAAATTTGGAATTTTTCTTCCAACTAGCCAGTTTACTGCTATGAGAGGGTGAGAATTCGTTCTTGAGATATATAGTTATTTCGTCCTGGACTAATAAGTTAAGTGGTAGTGAATTTAACACTTGGGTATTGTCTTCCAGAATGCTTTCTACTAAGAGAGTTATCCACTTATCCCCACTTTCAAAGCGGACGTGTACCTTACTAAAGTTTCAGTATTTGTAACTTCCGGAAGAATATTTTTGAAAATCTCAAATTACGAAAGTATCGTAACATCGAAGAGGGAGATTTCTAAAGTATCGTTCGATACCGATACCCTGCAAGTATCGAAAGTATCGATGTATCGAAAATATCGAGGACCCATCTTTAGTTCCAACACTAGTTTGACAATTATCTATCATCCACCTTAAAGTTTGGGCCCATTGTACTAAATCACTTGTTGGAGAAGCGCTGCAAGCACCCCCTAGCAATACCGTAGCGATTTTGTTTTGGGTGAGAGGGCAACCTTGGGGGCGACGCGGTTTGCCTTATATAACGATTCGGCTAGAATTTTCCTCTTTTCTAGAAATGTGCGTGTAGAAATACAATTCCGTGACGGGACAAAGCCCCCTCTAGCCCCATAGGTTGCTACTGGCCTGCCCCCTGGTCAAGAATTTTTTATTGCTAAGACCGAGGACCGCACTTTCCCCCTTGGCAACACCAGTAAACGCATTGTCCATCACCAGACAGGCAGATGCAGTTTACACCTACAACCATACTGGCGCGCACCAGATGTTCGGCGCTGCTAACTAATGCGCCATCGAGGCCACATTCCTAAACAATTACCTCTATAACACAACTATTTTTCTAATGCATTAGATGAGATAAATCGGAAAGTAAAATTTTTTCATTCCATATTCCTTTCTATAGCATCATATTTTCGGCAACTTCAGGTCTAGTTCACACCCCACCAGCCCTTGTTGAATCGAAAGCTAAAAACCGTTTTAGAGTAAGACGCACTGAACTTCCTATTAATTGGAATCCCTCTATATCCCGGTTAAGTTAGGTTAAGTATGTACATATTGATAGATAGATAGCAATTATTTGCTTTTGATTACTATTGATAATAGGGACTGGAACCGGAACTGCTATAATAAAAAAATAGGAATTTTAATTGGGACCGAAAGCCTTATTATTATTTAAAAAAAATTTCATTGGAAATGTGCAATCTGCAAATTAGCTATCAAACGACCTCCACAAGAGGGCAAAATTGAATAATTATTTTGAATAAACCAAACCAATTAAGAATATTAAACTTAACACTTGTTTTTCATGACTTTGTATATAAATTTTGTAAGCAATCGAACTTTTAAATATAGACAATCTTTTAATTTTCAAAAGTAAGACTTCACTTGGAAATTGATAGCTTTGGAACCGAAGTCGGTTTAGAAACCGTTCAAAAATCATACAATTAAACTAATATTGTAACATTGTAACATTGTACGCCAAACATTGTAGAAAATGAAAACGAAAAACTGAAAACAAAACTGAAGTATGCAGTAAAATTGAAATGAAACACTGGAACACTGCTGAACACTGAAAGACTCCAATACAGTAAACTAATTTTAGCGTTAGCGAGAACGTTTGCGTTGTATGAGCATTGTGCAAGGCTATAACATAACAAAGATTATCACTAAAAGCCTCCCATTTGGTTTCGTTTTCGTTTTCGTTCGCGTATTCGTTTTCCTTTCCGTTTTCGATTTCAATTGCACTGCCTAATGCTCCGCTCGTTCGATCATAAAACGCCAAACACATGCGCATGCACCACTGAAACAGTTTGTCACAGGAGCCCAACAGCAGTAATTAGTTCCGCTAATGCACATTATGCATTTCCTCGCACGCTCCCATTGAAGCACGACCTAAAACACTGCCGCCCGCACAAACTCCTATTTTATACCACCGACTGTGGATAAGTATAAGTATAATAACTGTATATGCATGTATATATACATAACTCATGTATTTGTTGCTCTACTCAGCGTATGCGTTGATACCGCGTTTATTTTCGTGCGCCATTGACATGACTTAAATGCGGTGAATTGAGTGTAAACATCTTCACATCACACATCACAGCGGAATCGTGGCTTGAGCTTAACTTGATCTTAACTTATTGTCAGTATAACATGACTTAAAATGGAAATATTTAAAAATACACTGCGTGTTGCTGTTGCTGTATGTGTCGGAATGAAAATATTTTGCTACAACTTATGACTGCTTTGATTTGGTCGTTGACTGCGTTGTCGGTGGTTGGGATCGTTGGAGTCGTGTTGAATGCGGCTGTTGGCGGCGGGCAGCAGGAGGCGTGCGCGCCGGTTGCAGCAGTGCGTTTTAACTGCCGCTGGCGCTGTGCCAAATTATGTAATTAAGCTCGCGGCCCGCGCGTATGCGATGCGGAGGGCCTAACCGAGTCATAATGCATGTTGCGAATGTTTAGCCGTTTCTACAATAATAAATAATACATGGTAGGAAAAAATTGACCAAGTTACATGATAGTAGGCCAAGTTCCAAGTTGGAATCGAATCACAGACTGATATAGGGCTCTACCCTTTGAGCTACCACAGACTAACAATCGGTTCATGAATTGTGGTTCGTTTCTAGGCAATCCTGTTCTACACACCACGCTGGCTGTGGAAATCGTGGGAGGGGGGAAAAATCCACGCGCTCATGATGGACCTGGACATCGGCATCTGCTCGGAGACCGAGAAACGCATCAAGAAGAAGCTGATGATCGACTACCTCTGGGAGAACTTCCGCTATCACAATTGGTGGGCATACAAGTACTACTTCTGCGAGGTGTTGGCCTTTATCAATGTCATAGGTAACCTATCCTTTATCTCTGAAATTACATACTTAATAGAACATTTAATAGCCTTTAAATCAAAACAATTCTTTAATACACAGTTCTTGGCAAGAACCTTTTTACTGTCACGCCATTATTAATGTCTAGCGTAACTCTTTGATATTCCACTCGTGCCTTCACCATGTGTGCTTAACGCCAATGGTCCATACATCCGCAAAAAACCTTGCCAAATTTGTCTCTGCTCCAACAGCAAGAGAATCCGGCGGAAAAACTAAGCACTAAAGAAATTAATTGATTTTTAAACGCTTCCTTTTTGCTCACAGGCCAAATGTTCCTGATGAATCGCTTCTTCGACGGCGCTTTCCTCACATTCGGCATCCGCGTCATCGAGTTCATGGAGAGCGACCAAGAGGACCGCATCGACCCGCTCATCCTCGTCTTCCCCAAGATGACCAAGTGCACGTTCTACAAATTCGGCGTGTCGGGCAACGTGGAAATGCACGACGCCATCTGCATCCTGCCCCTCAACGTCGTCAACGAGAAGATCTACGTCTTCCTGTGGTTCTGGTTCGTTATCCTGTCACTTCTAACGTTCGTCACGCTCATATACCGATTCATCGTCATACTGTCGCCGAGAATGCGCGTGTACCTGTTGCGCATGCGCTACAGACTCATCAAAAAGGAGGATATTGACTTGCTGGTGCGGAAAAGTAAGATGGGCGACTGGTTCCTGTTCTACATGCTGGGAGAGAACGTGGATTCGCTGATATTTCGCGATGTGATCCACGAGCTCGCGCACAAATTGCGCACGCATCAGTTCCAGGATTGTTCCCGGGGGTTTAAGGATATTCAGGAGCCTTGACAGCAGTATTTGTATTATTAATTGGTGGTAATCACTGCTGGTTAATAATAGTGTTATGTTAATGAATATATAATGTCATTGCCATTGTAGCACTGCCTTATTATTACTTGATCGAGTTTTTAATTTAAGGAGTTTTGAGTATAAATCTTAAATTTAAGTGATAATATATAACTGATAGAAATTATCGCAACAGGCAGAAAAATCTTGGTCAATTTATAGTAAAAAGACAGAATTCACTTCAATTTTATCACGATAATAATATAAAGGAAAGTCAAATTAAGCATAGTAACGAATTAAAGTGTAATCTTAATAAGTGTAACTATAATTTAATTAATTAGTGTACTTAATTGTAAGACGCGACGAACACTTTTGTATATTCCGCAAATAAACTACTTACTAGTTACTTCTAACAATTAAATAAGATTAGATTAAACTTCAAAATACTTTTTGCTTCGTATACATGACAAGGTTGTGCATTTATTTAAACATCTTTGAGATATTGTCAATATCATGGTCTGAAGCTTTCCTCCTCTCCTCAGCAATTTCTTGGTCTCGAGCAAACTTCTTCTTCTCCTCTTCGGCACGAATGCCCACTTCTCTATCTCTGAGGTGTCTATGATGACTCCAACCGTGCATCACTCCTAAAATGAGTAAAGTCCATCTAAAGAACTTAATAAACATGTTATTAAACATTGATGCATTGTAAATAGCTTATTAAAGTTCGCTTACTTTTATTGTAGGACTGACGGGAAATGGAGGAGGCAAAGGTTTCCCTTTCACCACTGGTTCTATTTCTACTCTAGTAGTAGATGGAGGCTTCTTGAATGCGGGTTCAGGCTCAGCCATTGTGATAGATGATCATTGACAAGATTGACCAATTTGACCAATTTAATTGACAGTAGTTCGTGGTATTGATATAGACATTCATTTGTTAACAAGTTACAATTCACGGCTAATATGATGTTGGTAATATTATAATTTTTATAACTACTACAGCAACAGTTTTGAAGGTCATATTATCAATAGATAGAAATTCTAGGAAATTTGGTTAGTACTAATTCTCGGTTTATTTACATTTTGTTGTTATAAATGTTGAACATACAATTGTAGTTAATTAAAAACTTGCTTATCAGTGAACATGACCAACTGTTACACCTGAATATATGATAAACAGCAATCAATACTATTACTTTTGCACTAATTAAAAGTACAATTCAGTCTATATATTGTTGAATGTTGAGTGTCGAATATTCACTGTAGGAAATTTCCTCAACATTTATTGAGTTCAAACTATTTCGTGAAGATGTTGTTTAGATTACTGTTGTATAGAAACGTGAATACGTTTCCAATTCTATTATTAATTATTATCCTTGCAAGTCCTTTTATTCATTCTTCGTCAAAGATTGAGACTACAAATTCTATTTCTGCTTCCAAAACTTCAAAAGTGACCCTTGCCGATGCTACAGCTACTTCAACAAGTCTTCAACCAGGAAAAAAACCAGCATCTACATCATTTGCAAAGGAATTCAAGGTACTACAGCAATAATTACAGTAGCAAGATATAATAACACTAGTAAATACCTAAATTTTAGGAATGTCATATACAGCAAACCAGAAATAATATCTCTTGGGACAACTTTGTCTCCCAAAACGAAACACATGGCTTTTACTATTCCACACCTCTATGTATCAACAACCGTGGCACATACGAGACCCTAACATGTGTTGAAGGGGAAGTCATCCCGGCTACACCAGATTGCACCAGATTGCAAGACGACGAATTCGGTTGTATGGACGGCTTACAATTACAACGCATTGACAATGAAAAGGAAGCTTTCTGCTATACTAACTCACCAGAAATGCTCCCATTCGAGAAAAAATTTGACTGTCCCTACAAACAAGTAGATGTCCGTAACTACACCAAATATTTGATTGCACTCTCTTATCAATATCCTCTATGGATGCCCTTCCAACGTAAGGACACCAAAAATGGAATGGGGTACTTCGTTCCGGATGGGTTTCTGGATACTGTGTTCGAACCCTGGATAGTTGGAGGCAATCCGGAAGATATCGAAGAACAGACTTGTTTGTCTGTAGTAAAAGGGGAGTTTAGTGGCGATTGTAGAAAAAATAATTATCGGGTTTGTGTTTATAGAGCTCTTTATAAAGAGCAGAAGAGGGAGATTATTGCAGGAACAGGTGAAGCTAACTTTTGCACTTCCTACGAAGAATGGTGTAGAATATCTTGGAAACGACATAGCATCATCTGCGTTTGTCCTCGTAAGGAATGTGGTGAGCCTTTTCCTGTTTATCCAACTGCAGCTTCATCTGATTGTGCTCTCGGCTTGTATTTTGATGATGATAGAGTTTTGAAATGGATGGCGAATAATAAAACTGTTGAATATCCACTTTGGGAATCCCGGCCAAGCCAACCTCAAGATGATCTCATGCAATATATCGTTTATTCTGATTTCGGTTGGTCTACAACAGATATAGTAAATTATAAATTGTGTGAGGTTCCGTTTACCCTTGAATCTCCTGATATACAAATAACTCTTATATTTAATGAGGAAACAAGTACTGCACAAATCGAAATTCATAATAATAACTCCTGGAGAATCTTTGAATTAGAAAATGATGATTATGAGTATACAGAGAAATGTTTCCTGGAAAACGGTGCTGGTATCCGCAGAGTCTTCGAAATAGACTTTCCGGGCGAATGGCAATGCGAAGTACTTGACCTTGGTGATACTTCCAAGAAGATACGCAGTGATAAGCTCTACATAGACTTCAACCAATATGTCTACATCATACAAGTTATAGATTATCCCCCGGAAAGTATTCCCTCTGATATATTTTCAAAGTTTAAAGAATTATTATATGGAAAAGTACATGAATGCCATGGTTTTATTCCACTCCTATGGATAAAAAACTCGAATACGACACATTCTTGGTTAGAGAAGGTCTACCACCTTTTCCTAACCTTAAACAGCGATGAAGATCATGATAAACTATTCGAGGAATTTAAAGAAATCGAACTACCTGCCAATTACGAACAAAAACTCCACATTTATAACCAACGCTATTGCGGGAACTTAATCATCTACCAACAAGGACACAAACGAATCTTCCCTCGAGTCCGCATTGGAGAGGAATCCCACACGAAGTGTTACGACGACTCGGGTAACCCAATCAAGATCAAATGCGAGGGTAACCGCGTTCTTGGTGCAAGATTTACCCACGTTCCAGAGTGTTTTTCATTATATTTAGATGGAAAAGGCAATACCACTGAACAAATTACAGACCTGGAGACTTCCGATGCTCCACCAGAGGAAATACTGAAGAATCTGACGGAAATTATTAAAGACAATTCGGACTTAACAACGGACGACTTGAATAAAACAGCTAATATTATAGAGAAAGTGGCGGAGAACGCCACCTTGGAAGATGTGTCAAAAGTAATCAGTAGTGTAATGACTACTGGAAAAGAAATCTTGAAAGAGTCACAGAAAAGTAACGTAACAGACAGAGTCCTCTATTCGTTGGATTTGGCAGTACAAGCGACTAATATTAGCAAAAACGAAGAGTCCATAAGAGCCGATTATTTAGATATTAATATTATCAACAAAACATTATCGAGGTATTCCGGTAATGCATATTTGACATCAGGACACATGATATGGTTGAAAAGGGATATGAACATACAAGATCTCTTACAAGTACCAGGTTTAGAGTCTGCTGTCTACGTTAATATGAGTTTTGAAGGAGTCTTTTCTCTTACTACGTATTTAACCAACATTTTGTTCAATGAAAGGAATGATTTGAATGTTTCGAACCATGGAGTTGGAAGTTATTACCCGCACAATAAGATATTCAGTGTATTATTACCTTCGTCATTGGGATCCACAAAATCAGCTGGAGTGAAAACTGTGGATATGGTTGAATCTGAGATCGTGTTAGTGTTCCCTAGGGAGTCTAAATGTGATTGTGCATTCTGGGACTATGGTAATGATACCTTTGGGAGATGGAATGTGTCGGGCCGTAAAGAAATCACGAACCGTTACACTCTGTGTTATTTCAATCATACCACTCACTATGGTCTCTTGATGCACGTACGAATCCCGTTGAGTCCCGTGAGTGACCAAGTCCTCTCCGCACTGACAGCCATCGAATGCAGTTTGTCTATTCTAGGACTGCTTGCTGTTATATTCACAGCGATTTTCTTCCCGGCGTGGGGACGTCATAAACCAAACATTCTGCATTACTCATCCATCTTGATTCTGCAAACAACGCTGCTCTACATCAACAGCAACGTGAGATTCAAGGGTGTGGATTGTATTATAGCAGGATCGCTACTGCACTTCACCATCCTCTCGCAGTTCTGTTGGATGATTCTGATTGCAGTCCATCAGTATTATAGCTTCATTGCTGTGCTAGAGAGTAAGAGTGCTGTATTGGAAACAAAGTGGGTGCTGTTGTATACTTACGGGTTACCTGGGCTTATAGTTGGGATGGCTTTGGGAATGGATGCTGAAGGTTACGTTAACCATGATTATATATATGAAGATAGTCAAATTGGAGGATTTACTTTTTGCTATCCCAGTGGGAGATTGTTCTAT
Source organism: Tetradonia laticeps (assembly GCA_025400035.1). Lineage (NCBI taxonomy): Eukaryota > Metazoa > Arthropoda > Insecta > Coleoptera > Staphylinidae > Tetradonia > Tetradonia laticeps. The sequence continues at coordinate 12,302 of JAODVP010176951.1, forward strand.
GTGACGTTATTGGCTCCAATTACAGGTGTTTCTCTGATTAATTCCTACATGTTTCTCTGGATGATGTGTAGGTTGTTGTGTGGGCGGGATAAACTGAAGAAGCTCCAGCGGTCCTGGATTAATAGGAATTACGATAAGATACGCGTGTTGTTTGTGATGGTGTTCACTATGGGACTCACTTGGTGGCTGGGTTTCGGTGCGCTGCTGTTTGAGAGTGAGGTTATGTTGTATTTGTTTTCGATTACTACCGGAATGCAAGGCTTTTTGATTTTCGTTGTGAATATTTTAATGAATCGGGATGTCCGCGCGATGTATAGGAGGAGGTATTCTGTTTGGACTGTTAATTTAAAATCATGATGTTTTAATATTCTGAAAACCCATTGTTTAATTTCACTACTTAATTTTACTGTTTGTATTTTGGTATTGACGTAGTGATTGGAGTGAAATTTTCCTAATTAGAAAATTCCCAGGCTTACAATTGGTGTGCAAATGAGAGCGTGTGTTCGTTTTCTGGCTAATGCATTATAATGAGTGATTATTTGAACTTATTTTCCTTATTTTACACCAAGGCGTTCTTTCTTGGGAAGTTGTAATTAGTCCATGTTAATTATAAATTGTAATACTTAATAAAGAATGTAGTAGAATGTAGTATCAATGCAGGTAATTCATTGTTGATAGTAAATAGAGTTCGGTAGATTGTTGTAAGTGGATTTAGGCGAATTGGTTGACTTGGTTCACTTGGTTCACTTGGTAAAAGTGTAAACACTGCAATTCGTGTGACTGTCCCATTGGCAGCGCTAATCCGATGACAACAGCGTGAAATGCGCGCGTGTGTCAATAAAGAGGCGAACGCCTCGATTTAATTAATGAGTAATGAGTAATGGGACAATAAGTAATTGTTGGTGAAGTGCCTGCTTGCAGCTATTGGCACAATGCGCGACAAATGTGACCAATGCGATAAATGTGACAACAGACTGTGGAATTGGCTCATGTCCGTGGCAATTCCAAGCGTGTTTCCTGATTTCTTTTTCACTTTGCTGTTTTTTTTTATCTGGTTTTTGTTTTTTTCTGCTATTTACAGTTTACTCGTTTATTGATTCCAGAAAACTTTTACTTTTGGGAGAGTTTTTGCTTAAGTAGTGAACATAAATATTTGGTACCACTTTTGTTTTAATCCAATCTATCTAATATCGATGTGTTAATTTTGTCTATCACAATTTGTAGAAGATTTGTAGCTACATATTAGGTTTTAGGGAGAAAAAGTCAAAGAAATTAAAAATATGTCGTCAATAACGAGAGGAAGAAGAAAGTAGTATATGCATATTAATTATTTTGCAGTCTTAATCAAAACGGAACTAAACTATCTACATACCTACATAACTTGAATTCAAGTATTATTTCATTTCTTTTTGTGTATATTGCAGTATACATTGGAATAGTTAATTTGTTCTGCATAAATTTGCAAAGTAGACTAATTTGCTTTCCGAGTTTTGAACTTGCGAATTCAACATTTATGGATTTAGATCCTACATTCTAAATATGAAATTATAAAGTTCATTTTAATGACAATCATGCACAATACTTAATATTAATCGTATAATCTTGTTAATTTTATAGCTAAATAAAACTTTCCCTGTTGTCAAATGATACATTTTTTTTGTACAATAACCTAAAAAATATTCCGTAGTGAAGAGGTAATTCAAATTTAGTCTTCTATCTTTGTATTCAAAATTTCACTAATTATATATAATTGCATATTTGTCACCTTTTTGTTTTAACCTAACCTAACCTAACTAGCATATACAAATTTCATATTTTTTACTATGCAATAAAACCAAAAATAATGCAATTTTCTAAAACGTGTTTTTCTATTAAACTACATTGATCATTCAAGATCCACCGCAATAAGTGTTTTATTATTGCTGTAGCGGAACTCTACGTTTCGCAAAAATAATTATTAAGGCTCCGGAATGCACATCCCACTTTAATTTATTGTCTTGCTATCACAATAATTATCCAAAGTCGCTCTAATTTCGTGTGCCGGCTTAAAATACCGTTCTGCACGTCTATGAATTATTTCAAGTCAACCAGGTGAAGGAAACGAAAGATATAGCGACTGTCCCACGTTCCCCCCATGTCCACGTTCCCCTATCTTACTCTATATAGAAATGTCAGAATTTTCACAACTCAGTGAAGTCAAAAATGATACAATTTTCCAAAACGGTTTTTTGGCCCACTTGCCCTATAGTACGGGGAAGACAGGCTATGTTAGTGGATCACCTAATTAGTTTTTTTTTTTAATGGGGAAAGACGGTCCTGGGGGAAGATGGCCCAGTCGATGTACCTTTCGTTTTTTTCATCTAGTACAGCATTTTTCAAACTGCGGGCTCTTTAAAAGTATCTATATATTTCTCCAAAAAGGCACACAAATTAAGAAAAAGTTTACATAACGAACAAATTAATAAAAAATTGAATTTTCGAATAGAACTACATACATTCATACGTTCTTGATTTTGTGCAATCAACTTTTCCCATCGTGGATTCGATGCGAGTATTGGACATTCTTTTCATTCATAATTCATTAATCTACAATACACATGTTAGGTATGTTCCAAGCAACGATTCCAGAACGGTAATTCAGTTCCGCGCATGCACAGTTCGCAAAAACGGAACGATTTTTGACAATTGCGCATGCGCGTCACTGAATTACAGTTCTAGAATCGTTACTTGGAATATACCTTATATCTTTTGTTTGTTTAATATATGTAGATATTGTGATAACAAGACAGCAGACAAAATTAGTGCGTGCATTCAGACGACTTGAAATTTAATTTTGGTCATAGCAAACTTTTTGTAAATCAAGTAATTCAACGACCGCACTTATCGCAAAGGGGGTTGAATATTCGATATGATTTAAGGTGTCCGTGCCAAAAAAATTTAGACTTGTTACCGAAGAGCGTAGTTTCTTGCATGGTGAAATCGGAAAATGCATTTTTCACCAGATAGACTGATAGGTCTGTACCTTGCGGGGTTATTTTTATTTGTTTTCATTTCTACAAGAAATAACGAGTCAAGGGTCACGTAATTATTTTTATTGCTAGGGTCGTCGTGCCAAAAAAAGGTTGAGGAACACTGATCTAGTAGATTTGAAAAAGCATCATTTTTTTTGTCTAGCTATCATGACAATTATCAAATTCGTTCTGCATTCTCCTTTTTTTTTAATTAATCAGGTGGAATTGGCCCGTTTTCCCCGTAAATCCGCGTTCCCTCATTTAACTCCATAAAAAGTGAAAAATTGAAAATTGAAATATTTTAATTAACAAAAAAAATGAACGCATGATTTTCTGCCTTCCTCATATGTAGTGTTGTGCTTATCACGACTTACTTTATTGTATTTGTAATTTTTATAACAACAACAACCAGACATATTCCCACGTGTCCTATCACTCTGTAATATGTTTATTGGTTTAGACCTTATCAGTTTCTATTCTTTGAATTAGTGACATAATATATTCGAACACAAAATTCCTGCTGTCACAAACAACAAGGCGTGAGGAGTAAAACAACATGCACAGTTTTACAAAATACGAAATTAGAAATAAAACACATACAAATTATGTTTAGAATATTTATAATACCACCTCAAATCTTAGAAATAGGTAAATATTTAATTACAGTCATGCAAACCAAACTTACAATTAGTCAAGTTACCTAATTCTTCACCACTAGAATTTAACCAACAAAAAAAATCAAGAAAAGCGTATTATTAACATAAATACACATTCAGTTTACAAAAGCTAA
>JAODVP010177172.1:7113-17227 GCA_025400035.1 Tetradonia laticeps
ATATTTCAGGTATTTCATTGCGTTCACTTTGAATGCCCATCATCAACGGATCAAGAGGAGCCTTGCAAATCCGAGTCGAAGACGACACAAAGCGACAGCACGCAAACGAGCGTGCGCGACGTGGAGAACAATAACGGTGTGGCGCGGGCGTTAACGCCAAACGCGGATGCGGCGCAGTCTACGGAGACAGCGACTGAAGCGGAGGAGGTACAGTATGCTTGGGCTGATGCTACTGATTAGATTTAAAACGAAAATGTAAGACTTGAAGTTTCACACCGCCCTGTGCAGTGTTCGGACATCCGGCAGCGAAAGAGCTTATAACTTTCTATCTATTCTAGTCACATTATGATGCCGTTTGATGAATTACAATGAGATTCTTCTTGTGTATGTTCTTTTTTAGGACTAACAATATGTTTAGGTTTATCCGTATAAACAGTACACTCCATTTTTACATTTGATTTAAAAGTTTTACGGCTTCAATTGAAATTATGTATTATGAATGTTCCACTTTACTTAACTTCAGAAAATTAGAAGATAAAGTTAAAAAATTGTTATTGATTCTGACTCGGGAAAACGTCTGATTAAAAGTAAAGTATTAAATTGCACTGTATGTTTGTTACTAATTATTGTTGTTTATGCCCTCTTTTAAGGAGTTAGGCCAGCAGTACAAAGCATTTCTGTTTGATATTTTGTTAGAAAATAGTAATTATTGGGACATTTTTTTCACCTGGCCCTCTGTAGGTACAACGGTGAACGTTCGTGATTTCAATCTACATAAATTTTTCTAGTTACACACTTAATATGTTTAGTTATTATCATTGTCTGACCTTGAAAATGTAGTTTTTAGAAAATTGAGCTTAAAATTTTATTTTGTTCTAAGAACTGACCTTCAAACTACATAAAAAATTGGTAGTAGGCAACCAATTCACCACTTTTTAATAGATGCCATGTAGAGCTATAGAAAAGTGAAAAATCGTCTGTCCTAACCCCTTATATTAAATTAATCGTTGAAAATAATTAAATCTACATAGGCCGAACCCGCTTTTAAGGTACTGTTGGGCCCTAACGTGCGGATTTATAGTCTTTTGATTAATTTAAATTGGCACAGCAGCATCCAACTTTTATCCAAACCAAAAAACTGTATTTAGTTAGGTCCGGACAGGCGCCAATTTCGTATGCATGGGAATCCGGCCAAAGTCCAAAGATGACGCAATTTTTTTATACGCTTGACCAACGAACCTACGCTCCAAACCACTAAACTAAAGAAACTCGCAAATTCCTAAAAGTATGAAATTAAATTTGTTACAAGTAGGTTCAACCGTCATTAACAACGAAGTACATAATGTAGATCTCTAGACATACAGAGAGCAAAATGTTGTTTAATAAAAATTTTGAATTCATTTGATAATGTACAGAACTGATTTGTGTAATTTTCAACTCTATGTATATGGCTAAAAACATTTTAAATTGAGTGGTGTGACTTGTAAATGTGTGAAATGTGAACAGTGTGACCGTGTTGACACGCAAAGTTGTTGACCATTTCTTGCTCACCTTATACCAAGCGTGTCAGACAACGACGCTTCGTGGAGATTCCAAAAGAGAGACACAGCTAGTATAACCTGTTATGTAAAACAAGTTTCGTAACTGCGGCCGCGAGAGGAGATTCCATCCGCTGAATTGAGGTGTGCTGAGTTCTCTCGACTTTGCCTTGCGTATACTTGCACAATACAAGACAGCACAGAGACAACAAAGCCCAGCAGTTGAGCTGGAGAGGTGAGCGGCGCAGGTAACTAATACCCACGCGCTGTAATTCCCCTCTCGCAGTCGGTTTTGTCATAATTACATATTGTATTGAGTATATATATATATAGTTTGTGCTTCTGACGGTGCTGACGATAATTGCGATGATTTAATGCTAACTAGCACATTTGCACATTGTCGGGGTAATTAAAGACTTATCTCGCGACCTAGTCACACATTTGTGATTATTCGAGGTCCTTAATCACATGAGAAATGCGTTTTGGTTAAAAATAGCCAGATCGTGATGACGCACAAAAAACTATCGGAATTTCTATGAAAAAAGGCGAAAACTGAAACATAAGGCGTTGGTTTGAGCAATCATCGCGCAAAGTGATGTTTTGGACTTTTTCCAAGGAATTTTGGAACAAAATTCGCGAAATATGTTTGACGAAGTCGAGATTTTAAGCCTGTAACGTAGCGTAGGTGAGAACGGCTAATTTATGCGAGTCGATGGTTTAGGTCTCTTTGGAGCTATTATAATAGGAGCTAGAGTAGCTTCAGTGGCTTCGCTTGTAATCGGATTTACATAGAAAGAGAAAGCATGACGCATGTGGACGTAGCCGCAGTGTACGTGCGGTTGCCGCCAGTCAGTGCCACGTTCCGACGCAAAACAGGTTCGACTTTTTCTTTTTCAAATTAAAATACCTACACAGGAGTCGTTCGGAGTCTCAGACGGCATAGAGTGAGACAGACTGAGGGAGATTCCATGCGGCCGCACGTGGGAGGGGAGAGGAAATCGCGCGCCTTGAATGACTAGCAATAGTCGAGTGAGGCCGCGCTCGCGGAAATAGCCCGAGCGCGAAGGAGAGCGTGGAGGAGATTCCGACGTGCGAGAGCGAGAAATGCTCAGCGGCCTTTACAAGTACGTCATGCGATTGTGATGCGGCGGGCGACCGGGGCACGGGGCGAGCCGGAGCAGAGTGCGATGTGGTGTGGATGTTGTGGCCGTTGAGGCGGTGCGCGGAGTGCGGCGGCGGATGCGCGAGAGAGTTGGTGGAATAACTGAAATGGAACAGTAAACATGGCGCCGCGCTAGTCAGCATATCACCTCGAGAGTGTCTGTCGGCGCGTACACGCAGCGCGTTCATCCTGGCGGTAGGTTTTCCATTGTTTTTGTTTATCATTTCGACGCGCCCCCGCCCCTGCGTGGCCAGCACTGCGCGCGCGAGTGTCTCGATGAATCATTGTGTTTGCGCGCACAGCAGTCGACCAGGGCCCTGGCTGGAGGCGGCGACGGGCCCGACGCAAACAAGTGCCAAAACAACGAGCGTGCGGCAGCGCCGTGATCATCACAACAAACGCGGCTGGGGCATTTAAACGGACCTATTATCGCGCACGCAATCGCGCCAGCGGCGACCCGAAGGCAGCGCGCGATCGCGCACATCAATGGGAATTATTAAATTAGTAACGATGCGCTGAGATTGGTGGCGGCGCGCTGTGCGGCGAGAATTTGTGCGTAATTGCGGCGTGCGTGTGCCACTGTGCCTGTGCCAAAGTCGACGATGCGGACGGCAGCTGAACCGTCGTAAGCAGGGACGCAGGGAAACGGATTCGCCCCAGGCGGCGCAGCAGGTGAGCACCAGCAGCAGCCCGACTCGAATTTTGCACGGTATTGTACTTTGGCGCCGTGTTGACTATCACTTGGCGTCATACGCTGTCTGTACCGTCTCGCAGCCTCCCACTCTCGTGTCGTGCGAACGTTTCAAGCCCACGAGCTGCAGCATTCCTTCGTCTCGTCTCTTATTATATACAATTGTCAGCCGAAATACAAGTCTTTATGTACCTAAAATGATTAATGACTGATTAATGACATTCTAATTCATTTATGAATAAAATCGTATGCATACAATTGATGTATAATGATCATCAGTTCCAGCGTACGTCATGTGTGCATGTTATGTACTTGCGTAGCGCGCCTCATTGACGCTTTCGTAGTATGTAATGAAAGCGTCGCTAGCTCGACAGGAGTTTCGCCCGTGTGCGCGCTATCTGCTCGCGCATAAACTGGTAACATAATTCCGTAATCGAATTACGTAGGTATAGCAGGAATGCCAGTGCAGACGAACAGAATCGTATTTAGCCACTCACTCGCTAGTGAAACCTCATACTTGACCTTTTCTTACTCTCTTAACAATGTTTCACTGAACAACAATACATTATTGTGCGATTACTTATTTTTGTTCCTCACTACACACTTTAAAACTAACAATAACCCTACATAGAAAGTGACTCGGCAGATTTTTTCACTACACTACCCTCTCCACCCTCGACTGTCATTTTCTCCGCGAATGGCGTACATTTTATGTCATTTATGTCAATGTCAAAAATATTAAATTGTAAATATTTTTGCAAATATGCACAATTGTACACAATTAACAAGTTTATGTTTCATTGTAATCATTGATTACTCATTACTCACTACTGTACTATGCAGTTTTCATTGCGAACATTGCGAGATTGCGAAAAGGATCTCGGACTATTTTCAAAGTACACTCTATGCCAGCAATGCCAGTTTATTTGCGGGCATCCTTTGATTTAGACCGGTGAGTGCACGATGAGTACAATTGCGCTGCAATTCGGCGCTGCATAAAAATTAGGTCGTTGCAATAAAGATGATTCGTCATATTAGCAATATTCGCATTGCGCATGCGCCATTCGTGTAATTCATAGGATTCCCAGCGATTCATGAAGAATACGCCATCGTACGAGTGCAACGCAGTTGTTATTGGTGACTCGAGTACAGTGAGTTTTGTTGTGTGTTGTTGGGAATGTTGAGGTTGCGTTTTTAACAACGTGTTTTCGTCGGTGTATTGTAGTTATTATGAATCAACCGCTGCGCGACATGATCAGCGCGCGCGGCACAAGCGAACGGTGTTTACTCGCGGTCTTCCACGGAAAGTCAACGAAGTGTGTGTGTAAATGTTTTCTTAGTACGCGTACGGACAAGTCGGCGGTGATTTCGTGGAAATAGCAGGTAGCTCACGTAATCTCCTTCTCGGAAAATGTGGATGGACGAGTGCGGAACGTTTTGTTTTGGATTGGTTTTTGTAGCGGGCGTCGCGCTACGATGCAACAGGTTCCGCCGCAAGCTGTTGCGCCAGCGTGCAAGTGGTGCCCGCATGCTTTCATCCGGGATACCTGCGCCAATACGCCGAATGAGTAACACCTGCCGGTTTTGGTGTCCCCCTTGTTTGGGCTTACAAGAGCGTGTGGTAGGCGCGTGAAATCGCCTGATGTTTGTTTTGTTTTACACGTTCTACATTCGGAACTTGTTGTGTACTTTCCATGCTTATCAATATTTTAATTTAGGTTTCTGATAACTTAACTTTATTCATTTACTGGATAAATTGGTCAATTGAATCAATTTATGAGATTTGTTGGATTCTTTTCTGAGAATAGTTGGAAGGGTTGATACTTGGGTTGCATATAGTTGGCTTCAATAAAGGAAATATTCCAAGAAGTAGAACAATGTCATTAATTTTCTTGCAATTTGAAGAACGTTTTATAAACAACGTTTACATAATAAAATTGTGTATTTCACTGTATATAGATGCATGATTAATAAACGGAGCTAATTTATTAGAGTCATGAAGACGCATTTCTAAGGGATGAAATATTAGTTGCCTATAGTGGACTTCTAAGAAGAGTGACACTGCTTTTCTTTTATATGAATTCGCTCAAAATATTCAATTATGCTGAGAAATGGATTTATCAAGTATAAACTTTCAGATAAACAAATATTGTTACACATAGAAATTTGTATTTTTCTTCTGAACTTTCAAAACCAAAAAAAATGGGGCATGGTTAAAATTGCGGAAAGGGTTGCGGTGTTGCCAAATTGTAAAGTCTGTCAAATGTCATATCCACTTCACAGCCCTCCGTGATTTTAATTACCAACAATAAATAAATTATTGTTGGCAAATGCTTTGGTGATATACTATAACTTGCAATACGAGAAACAATCAAAAGCTCGACTTCATATTAAATGAAAGTGAATTGAATGTTATTGTGTTTCATTATCACTTCTATTAATTGACTCATAAAGTATGGTGCATCCGCTGTGGTTTTCGACGATTAATACAGTAATAAATAATCAGTGCAATCATTGCTATCGGATTTAATAATTATAATCATCAGAGTAAAATTCCGTATTTTCTGAATTTCGCAGCCTTGATTTATAGGTATCTATAAGAGTAATATAATCTAACAAACTAAATAATCTTGATAAACTGAAGATCACATCTTGTGAGTTCGTCAACGATGTCAACTATGGACTCACGCGTTTGAACGTTCGTCGTGCGCACTGCACACACGATAGCCTAGGTTCTATCAGCTCTTATCAGCCACACTTCAATGACTCATGTATAACGCGATCTATGATAACATCCAACTTGCTCTGGTCTGCGCTGCAACCAGCATAGTATGATATGTAACATAGTGAATGATGCTGTTATTGATGCTGTCGTAACTTGTTTCAGATAGTCTTGCCTTGGCGCAATGGAGAGCGGTGGCGGCGTCAACAAGTACTTGCACAAAAAGTTCAAAAAGCAGACGAGCATAGAGACGCCCAGCGACGTCGCGTGCCATGAGCCGAATGCGGCGCTCGCGACCGGCGCGGACCACCTCCTCCGATATAGTACAAAAAGCGACATAAACGCGTTCAAGTCTTCCAATACATATCCGAGTGGCTTCGTGGTGAGGCGCGGCAGGGTGTACCACAACTCCTTCGCGGACGAGCACGACGACGAGGACATATCAGCCAGCGTGAACAATATCAGGCGCAGTCCCAAGGAACAGGAACTGCCACTCTCCTTCCTGCCGGATGGCAAGCTGGGCGCAGGACAGAGTGAGGATGCGGGCAGGGAAGAGACCGCGGCGCGTGGCTATGACGCGCACATCGCCTCCACGTCGACGGCGGCCAACGGCGGCAAGTACGTGTGTCCCTTCTGCAGTCTCGCCTGTAGCAAACCCAGCGTGCTGCAGAAACATATCAGAGCCCACACGAACGAGCGGCCATATCCATGTCAGAGTTGCAATTTCAGTTTCAAGACGCGGAGTAACCTATATAAACACTGCAGGTCGAGAACGCACGTGAACCGTGTAATGGGGAACAAAAGCGGCGGTGGAGGGTCGGAAAGTGAGTCAAATGCAACAACACCACCGCCGTTCCAAGTACAGACGCTAGATCGACCGTCGGTAATCACAGACGCGCCGCATTTAAGCGATGAGACCCCGAAAGCTAAGCCTTACAAGCCTCGTTTCCATACTAAGTCGTATTATGAAAACGAGAATGAAGAGAACAGTATGGCGATCATGAATGAAAAGAACAACATAGACCAGTCTCCGAATCTTTGTTATACTTTTAATAGAATCCTCGATTCCTGTGACCAACGGCAGACTACTGAACAAGATACTCCTCTATATGGTATGATGTCCATGGATACCTCGGATTATTCTAAGAGCAACGGTGAGGAACCTCTGAACTTGACTAACAAAAGCCGCAAGCGGTGCCTCAGCGAAGTCTCATTCGAACCGGCCAAGAAGAGTCTCATCAAGGAGCTGCTCCTCAAAAACCTCTCAGCCGACACGAATCTACAGTGCCAACATTGCAAGATGATCTTCCGGACGTTCACGGAGCTGGAACTGCACAAAATGAAGCTGTGCAAAGGTCGCGGTAGTCCGCGATATAACCGTAGCAGTAGTGTAAACGTCGCTACAATCTTGACGCAGAACAAGGACTCGTTCAACTGCTCGCTCAAATCCCCGGGACCATTTTTGGGCAAGACCCGACTAGTTGAATCGGATAAGAGTAAGTCGTTTTCGTGTGATGACGGCATTCAGGGTAGTATAAAAGATATCGGGAAAGAGCCGATCTTCCAAGGGACTACAACGTTCTTTACCGAAAAAGTACGCAAGCCTCCGGTGAAACTTTTCGGAGGCGAGGTTAAGGTCACCCAGACGCCCGCTGTTAGTGATTCGGAGGACGTATCCACATATCCGCACGGCGAATCAAAGGATAAATCCGATTATCATGTGACGCCGAAAGTTAGTGAGAATAGAGTCATCCGAAACACGTTACAATCAGGGGGGATTGTCTTACACGCGCTTCCGGATAAACAAAACTCGACGCAGAAACCCATGGAGAAGGTGGAGAGTCGACCTGCGAATGGCTGTAATGGGGATTACACGAGTATCATGGACTTTAGTCACAATGCAGCCAAAATGCTGGCTCCAAATTTGAAGCAACTCAATCTGGCGATACCGGGAATGTCTTTACAGCCTTTACAGACTCTACAGACACTACAGACGAATCGGTCCTATGCAGACAGTCCCCAACTGCTCACTGTGAGCCAAACCAAAGTTCCTCCCAGCCCCAAATTGATCTCTATCGGTGATACCACAGACCCCATGAATCTATTAGTCAACGGGAAGGTGGTTAGGTACGTGCCAGGAATGCCGGGGCCTGTAATAGCCGAAGCCATTAAACCTAAACCTGTTATACACGTAACTCCATCCTCAGATGACGCGGAGCGAGTGATACAGTTAAAAAATGAAGGATCTGCACCTGCTATTAAAGTGGAGGCATTAGATCCTCCACCACCACCACCTGCAAACACAGAAGCGCCGAGGAAATTCGCTCGGCCTAATAGCCTAGCCTTGAAACCATCGACTGTTTCCTTGAAACATCATCACGGCTTGACGCCAACGATGTTTAACCAGATTCTCATCAGCCCCGACACTCCACGCGGCGACAAGAAGTACCACGAGCAGTTGATGAACGGCAATTACTACAGTAATTTGGGTCTGAAGAGTTCCACGAAGCCCGTTTATTGCACGCTCAACAAAACGCAGCCGTTCTACGTGCCGCACTTTAGGAAACTCAGCATGTACTCCGAGTGGAGGCAGCAGGACAACAAGGGCGATAAATGGTTCGTGCGGGAGTACGACAGCAGGCAGAGAGGGGCAAATTTCTCGATTGCAGGCAAATACAACGCTGATAAATTAGTGGATTCTGGTTATAAGGTAAGACATTCACTAATAATTCACTAATGAGAGAAAAAAGTGAGGTTAATATATTTTCCGGTAGTTTATTCCCGGCGAGGTAATTAAGAAGAAAGAGGATGCAACACACGCGGCGGCGAAATCTCTGCTGGGTGGATATGAATCTCATGAAGATTACACCTACGTTCGAGGACGAGGTGAGTCACCGATTTATAATATTATTTACGATCATGAATCACATAATAACTACGCTTTAACTCATCTTTCGGAATTCCTTCAAGGTGAGGCGATGATTTTATCACTTGTAACTTATACATTTGTTAGGTTAGGTTAGGAGCGAATAAATCATCCAATCAAATGCGCTTTGCACCAATCAAAAATAATGCGCCGCGCTATTCACGAGTGTTCACGACCATCGTGTCATCGCATTTATGAGGATCGCAATGTCACTGTTATAAATACTAGGATTGTGAACACTGTTCAAAGGTTCATACATTACGCGGGTATTGAAATTTCAATTGTTCAATTACGTTAAACACCGGTTTGCATAAAATCTACGTATTACATAGAATATAAACGGTTGTAAGTTTAATTATCTATGGGGATATTGTTTGTGATTTGCTTGAGTGCTTTTCAATATAATGAAATTTTAGTAATGTTTATTTTATAATGAAATATCATTGATAAATGAGTTGAGTTTCGGTTGACTGTCACTGGGCATTCCATTTAACCTCAAAATATTCCATTCAAATACAATTTACAATGAAACTTTTCTAGAGCGTTATATCTGTTAGCGGCCATGTGGTGTATTCCCAACCTGTTTTTTTTTGCATAAACTTCAAAAAAACAAACTCCAGATACTACTACAACATAGAAAGAAACACAAGTTACAGATGTTTGATGATACTACGCTTTTAATTGAAATTTAATGCTTCTGCTCTTCTTCTACAGTATAATTTATTCTCTCACCTCAGAATATTTAGTTGAGAGTGTCTAAGATTTGATAATGTAGTCTGTAATTTAAGTTTTTATCTAAAATCATTGCGAAATTGACTGTTCCATGGAGGGCAAACATTTAACCTCAAAATATTCCATTTCTGAACAGTTTACATGGATGTTTTTAATTGAAATCTAAAGCTTGTGCACTTTCTCTCACTACAGAATACCCAGTTGTGCTCTAAAAAAATTCTATAACCTAACTTTTATCATACAACAATATAACCGCAACTACATCAGATTTTTTGGTTAAATTTAACAATCAATGGTCAGAACTTAGGTTATCGTCGCTACTTTAAACTAAAATATCTTATAC
>JAODVP010177172.1:25294-37771 GCA_025400035.1 Tetradonia laticeps
GGAATGCGCAAGGAAGTTCAGCAACTAATAGCAGAAGGCATTCAACTCGTATGGGAGAGCTACAAACTAGAACCTTACTCTCAACGTCTATCCGATACCATCGTCAATTTCCAAGAACGTGTGGAAGAATTGGTAATCATCGGAGAACAGCTAGAAGTGGATGTGCGCTCTTTGGAAACCTGTCCCTATTCAGCACAAACATTTGCTGAGATTTTAGCAAAGATCCAACACGCTGTTGATGATTTATCCCTAAATCAATACTCCAATCTACATATTTGGGTAGCTCGACTGGATGAAGAGGTAGAGAAGAACTTGGCAGCTCGTTTACAGTCAGGTATCCAAGCTTGGACCAATGCTCTCACAGGAAACGTCAAAGAAGTGGATACAACCATGGACACCGACGCACCAGCTCAACCGACACACAAACCAGGTGGTGATCCCGAGATCAGAACCGTTGTGCACGAGGTCCGCATTACGAACCAAACAATGTACTTGTTCCCGAGCATTGAAGAAGCTCGCTTCCAAATTATGCAGCAGCTCTTCGCATGGCAAGCGATTGTGACTTCCCAACAACGTTTGCAGAGCACTAGGTACCAAGTAGGAGTTGATAAACATGGTAATGAGAGCTATAGGAATATCCTTACTAAATTACCAGGTGGAATCAAACCTCTAGAAAATGCATATCGTGCAATTTCCAATAAAATATCAGAGATACAGAATTATGTTAATAAATGGTTGACTTACCAAGCTTTGTGGGACTTACAAGCTGATAATTTGTATGGGAAACTGGGAGAAGACATCGCTAGATGGATGCAGTGCCTCAATGACATCAAGAAAACCCGTACTACGTTCGATACGTCCGATACTAGGATGGAGTTCGGGCCGGTTGTCATTGATTTTGCAAAAGTACAGAGTAAGGTCTCCTTGAAGTACGACTCCTGGCATAAGGAAACTCTGAGTAAGTTTGGCTCACTGTTGAGTAATGAAATGACCAAGTTCCACACGGATGTGTCTAAATCAAGGAATGATTTGGAGTCGCAAAGTATCGAAGCTGCTTCTACTTCGGACGCTGTTAACTTCATCACGTACGTGCAGAATCTTAAGAGGAATATGAAGACTTGGGATAAACAAGTGTCGACTTACCGTGAGGGTCAGAGAATTTTAGAACGCCAACGCTTCCAGTTCCCTAACAATTGGCTGCATGTTGAGAACCTAGAAGGAGAATGGAGTGCTTTTAATGAAATTATTAAGAGGAAGGATAATACAATTCAAACACAAGTCGCTAGCATTCAGCAGAAGATTATGTCTGAAGATAAAGCTGTGGAGAGTCGTACGCATGACTTCCTAGGAGATTGGGAGCGTAGTAAACCGATCGAGGGGCATCTAAGACCTGATGATGCACTTGTACAACTCCAGCTGTTCGAGAGTAAATTCGCGCGTCTTAAGGAAGAACGGGATAAGGTAGCTAAGGCTAAGGAAGCCTTGGAGTTACAGGAAACCGGAGGAATCAACACTAGCGAAGACAAAATGCAGGTTGTCTTCGAAGAGTTGCAAGACCTCAGAGGTGTTTGGTCGGAATTATCAAAGATTTGGACGCAGATTGATGAAACTCGTGAGAAGCCTTGGTTATCCGTTCAGCCCCGTAAACTACGTCAACAGTTGGACGCCATGTCTGCGCAACTTAAAGAATTACCCGCTAGGTTACGCCAGTATGCTTCGTATGAATATGTGAAGAAGACTCTGCAGACTTACACGAAAGTCAACATGATGATTGTGGAATTAAAGTCGGACGCACTCAAAGAACGACATTGGAAGCAACTCATGCGGCATTTAAGAGTCAGTTGGATCTTATCCGACCTTACTTTAGGGCAGGTATGGGATGTGAATCTACAGAAGAATGAGCAGGTTGTCAAGGAGGTGATTCAAGTCGCACAGGGTGAGATGGCCCTTGAAGAGTTCCTCAAACAAGTCCGGGAGAGCTGGCAGACCTATGAATTGGACCTGATTAATTACCAGAATAAGACTAAGTTGATCAGAGGTTGGGACGATTTGTTCAACAAAGTTAAGGAGCATATTAATTCAGTGGCAGCTATGAAATTGTCGCCGTATTATAAGGTCTTTGAAGAGGAGGCGTTAACTTGGGAGGAGAAGTTGAATCGGATTAATGCGTTGTTTGATGTGTGGATTGATGTCCAACGTCGTTGGGTTTACCTAGAAGGAATTTTCTCTGGTAGTGCTGATATTAAAACTTTGTTGCCTGTTGAAACATCTAGGTTCCAAAGTATCAGGTTCGTGTTATTCAAATTCTCTTATGTATAGTGTTTCTCCTTTATCCATACATGATTTTTTTTATTTATGTGACTATTTTCCCCATAACAGCTCAGAATTCTTGGGTTTAATGAAGAAAGTCAGCAAATCACCCATGGTAATGGACGTTTTAAACATCCAAGGTGTGCAGAAGGCTCTAGAACGCCTTGCGGATCTTCTCGGCAAGATTCAAAAAGCTTTGGGTGAATACCTAGAACGTGAACGAACATCGTTCCCTCGTTTTTACTTCGTGGGTGATGAAGATCTGCTTGAAATTATTGGCAACAGCAAGAATATTGCGCGCTTACAGAAACATTTCAAGAAAATGTTTGCTGGTGTGGCTTCTATTCTTCTCAACGAGGATAGTACTGTTATTCTAGGTATTGCTTCCCGTGAAGGTGAGGAAGTACGTTTTCTGAATTCGATTTCAACTGCGGAGCATCCTAAGATCAATGAGTGGCTTACCATGGTCGAGAAGGAAATGCGAGTTACTTTGGCATCTAGCCTGGCTCAGGCTGTACAGGACATTAAACAGTTCAAGGATAACATCGATGCTAAAGCGTTTATTAATTGGGTGGACAAATATGAAGCACAAATTGTTGTTTTGGCTGCGCAGATTCTCTGGAGTGAGGATGTAGAAGCTGCCCTTACGAAGATGAACAATGAACCTCAGAAAGGTGTCTTGGAGCAGGTATTACAACATGTGGAGAATACCTTGAACGTGTTGGCTGATTCCGTTCTACAAGAACAACCACAACTTCGTCGGAAGAAGTTGGAACATTTGGTGAGTTATTTTATCTTGTAAATATTCAATCCCTTTTATAACAAATGTATGAATCTCTTCGGTAGATTAATGAATTTGTGCACAAACGTACAGTAACAAGGAAACTAATCAACAACGGCATCTGCAGTAGCAAAGCTTTCGAATGGCTCTGCGAAATGCGTTTTTATTTCGACCCTCGTCAATCAGAAGTACTGAAACAACTCACAATTCACATGGCAAACGCGCGTTTTTACTACGGGTTTGAATATCTTGGCGTCCAAGACCGTCTTGTGCAGACACCTCTTACCGACCGTTGTTATTTGACGATGACTCAAGCCTTGGAAGCGAGGTTAGGTGGTTCTCCTTTTGGTCCAGCTGGTACTGGTAAAACTGAATCCGTGAAGGCCTTGGGTAACCAACTGGGTCGCTTCGTTCTCGTATTCAATTGTGATGAGACCTTCGATTTCCAAGCAATGGGCAGAATCTTCGTCGGGTTGTGTCAAGTGGGCGCTTGGGGTTGTTTTGATGAATTCAACCGTCTGGAGGAACGCATGTTATCCGCTGTGTCTCAACAAGTGCAGACTATTCAGGAAGCACTCAAATCACAACGTGAATCAGGACAAGATAGTCTTTCCAGTGGTAGTATCAGCGTGGAGCTGGTTGGGAAACAAGTGAAAGTGTCTCCTGACATGGCTATTTTCATCACCATGAATCCTGGCTATGCTGGGCGTAGTAACCTACCCGATAACTTGAAGAAATTGTTCAGGTCTTTAGCCATGACAACTCCAGATCGTCAGTTGATTGCGGAGGTTATGTTGTTCTCACAAGGGTTCCGTACCGCTGAAAAACTTGCTTCGAAAATTGTCCCGTTCTTTAAGCTTTGCGATGAGCAGTTATCCAACCAATCGCATTATGATTTTGGTCTAAGAGCTCTTAAGTCGGTCTTGGTGTCAGCCGGCAATGTGAAACGTGATCGTATTATGAGGATTAAAGAGAATATGCGCCAGCGCGGTGAGACTAATATTGATGAAGCCAGCATCGCAGAGAATTTACCTGAACAAGAGATTCTGATTCAATCTGTTTGTGAAACAATGGTCCCCAAGCTCGTGGCTGAAGATATACCTTTATTATTCAGCCTCTTGAGTGATGTGTTCCCGAATGTGCAGTACACCCGAGCGGAAATGAAGGGACTCAAGGATGAAATTCGTAAAGTATGTCAAGAGGAATATTTGGTTTGTGGCGAAGGCGATGAACAAGGCTCGGCTTGGATGGAAAAGGTAAGACTTCTTTACAAAACTTATACATATATGTTTGTACAGATGGTGAATAGTTTTTTGTTGCCACTTTAATTTTGTGAAAAGTCAAAAATTGTATATAATTCAATATTGTGAAATATTGTTTGTGAAATTAAAGGTTTTGCAAAACTACAGTGGCTAACATATGCAAATGTGGTGTGAATTAGACTTTAGCACAGTTTTGTATTTTATGCTTTCACTTTAGAAAGGTATCATTGGAGATACCTGGATAGAAAAGGTACTAAGTGTGCTGCACCTTCGTTATACTCATAAATTAGAGATTATAACATTGTCTCTGATGTAGGTCCTACAACTTTATCAAATTTCCAACTTAAATCATGGTTTGATGATGGTGGGCCCCAGTGGTTCCGGGAAAAGCTCAGCCTGGCACGTGCTGCTGAAAGCTTTAGAGCGTTTCGAGGGAATAGAAGGTGTTGCCCACGTTATAGACCCCAAGGCTATCAGCAAAGAAGCACTTTATGGTGTTTTGGACCCAAACACTCGTGAATGGACCGATGGTTTGTTCACTCACATTCTCCGTAAAATCATAGACAACGTGCGTGGCGAAATCAACAAACGACAATGGATAATCTTCGATGGTGATGTAGACCCAGAATGGGTTGAAAATCTCAATTCCGTGTTAGATGACAACAAACTCTTGACTTTACCCAATGGCGAACGTTTATCCTTGCCACCCAATGTGCGTATTATGTTCGAGGTACAAGATTTGAAGTATGCAACCCTTGCAACTGTATCACGTTGTGGTATGGTTTGGTTCTCGGAGGATGTCCTCTCAACTGAAATGATTTTCGAGCACTTTATCATGTCCTTGAACAGCATTCCTTTGGAGGATAGTGATGATGACACTTTCGGGAAGAAAAAGGTTGATAGCGATGAAACACTTAACCCTACTTTACAACTACAGAATGAGGTCGCGAAAATTCTACAACCATATTTAGCTCCGGATGGTTTAGTCATTAAATGTCTGGAGTACGCAATGGAACAAGAACACATCATGGACTTTACCAGATTACGAGCGCTGAGTTCCTTGTTCTCCATGCTGAATCAATGTGTCAGGAATGTATTGAATTATAATCACTCCCATTCGGAGTTTCCTTTACCAGCTGAACAACTAGAGTCTTATATTCCGAAATGTTTGATTTATTCATTGTTGTGGAGTTTTGCTGGTGACGCCAAATTGAAAGTCCGATCGGATCTAGGAGATTACATCAGGAGTGTGACTACTGTACCGCTACCTCCGGTGTCTAACATTCCGATCGTCGACTATGAAGTCAACATTAGTGGCGAGTGGCATCCTTGGTCCAATAAAGTTCCACAAATTGAAGTGGAGACTCATAAAGTTGCTTCTCCTGATATTGTCGTCCCTACTTTAGATACTGTAAGGCACGAGTCTTTGTTATACACATGGTTAGCTGAACATAAACCTTTGGGTAAGTGTAAATCAACTATTTCTCTTGTTTTTACGTCTCTCCAGCTCCCTCTTTGTTTTCAATTATATAGATAAATAACTATTATATTGTTTAGTCCTCTGTGGCCCCCCTGGTTCCGGCAAAACAATGACTCTCTTCTCCGCACTGCGAGCACTCCCAGACATGGAAGTCGTCGGCCTGAACTTCTCATCAGCTACAACCCCCGAACTCCTCCTTAAAACATTCGACCACTATTGTGAGTATCGCAAAACTCCGAACGGTATGGTCTTATCCCCAGTACAACTGGGAAAGTGGCTGGTCCTCTTCTGCGATGAAATAAATTTACCTGACATGGACAACTACGGGACACAAAGAGTCATCATGTTCCTACGTCAGTTGGTGGAACAGAAAGGGTTCTACCGCGCATCGGACCAAACTTGGGTGTCCTTGGAACGTATCCAGTTTGTTGGCGCCTGTAATCCCCCAACAGATCCAGGAAGAAAACCACTATCCCATAGATTCATGCGACATGTACCCGTCATCTACGTGGACTACCCAGGAGAGACTTCATTGAAGCAGATCTATGGTACATTTACCCGGGCTATGCTCAGATTAATGCCTGCGCTTCGTGGCTACGCCGAACCGTTAACCAACGCGATGGTCGAGTTTTATTTGGCGTCGCAGGATAAATTTACGCAAGATATGCAACCACACTATGTATACTCCCCTCGTGAGATGACTAGATGGGTTCGAGGTATATGTGAAGCCATCAGACCCTTGGACAACCTCCCGATTGAAGGACTTGTGAGACTTTGGGCACATGAAGCCCTTAGGTTGTTCCAAGATAGGCTTGTTGAGGATGCCGAACGGCGTTGGACTAATGAAAATATTGATGCAGTTGCTTTAAAGCACTTCCCATCTGCAAATTGCGATTCTGCTTTAAGCAGACCTATTTTATACAGCAACTGGTTATCTAAAGACTATGTTCCTGTAGAGAGAGACCGGCTACGTGATTATGTTAAAGCCAGACTTAAGATTTTCTACGAAGAAGAACTTGATGTTCCTCTAGTATTGTTCGATGAAGTTTTGGATCACGTTTTGAGGATTGATCGTATTTTCCGACAGCCACAAGGCCATCTCTTGCTTATTGGCGTTTCCGGGGCGGGTAAAACAACTTTATCTAGATTTGTCGCATGGATGAATGGTCTCTCCGTCTTCCAAATAAAAGTACACAATAAATACACCGCGGAGGATTTCGATGAAGACTTGAGGCAAGTGCTAAGACGAAGTGGGTGCAAAGACGAGAAAATTGCGTTTATTCTGGACGAATCAAATATGCTAGACTCTAGTTTCTTAGAAAGAATGAATACCTTATTAGCCAATGGTGAAGTACCAGGTTTGTTTGAAGGAGATGAGTATACTACACTCATGACTCAATGCAAAGAAGGCGCGCAGAGAGAAGGTCTTATGCTTGATTCCAACGACGAGCTTTATAAATGGTTCACCAGTCAAGTAATGCGCAACTTGCATGTTGTTTTCACTATGAATCCATCCACTGATGGACTTAAGGACCGTGCAGCTACATCTCCAGCGTTGTTTAATCGTTGTGTATTGAATTGGTTCGGTGACTGGTCTGATGGCGCTCTTTTCCAGGTAGGTAAAGAGTTTACGAACCGTGTGGACTTGGACAGACCTAATTGGAAGATACCTGACTACTTCCCGTCAGCTTGTAATCAAATCTCAACGACGCCGACTCATCGAGAAGCGGTGATTAATGCTTTTGTTTATGTGCATCAAACTCTGCATAAGGCTAATACTCGTCTAGCTAAACGTGGCAGTCGTACAATGGCGATTACCCCAAGACATTACTTAGATTTCATTCATCACTTTGTCAAGTTACATAATGAGAAGCGTTCGGATTTGGAGGAACAACAATACCACTTGAATGTTGGTCTGAGTAAGATTGCAGAGACTGTTGTCCAGGTTGAAGACATGCAGAAGAGTTTAGCTGTCAAGTCACAGGAATTACAAGCGAAGAACGAAGCTGCTAATTCTAAATTAAAGCAAATGGTGAAGGATCAACAAGAGGCCGAGAAGAAAAAGGTCCAGAGTCAGGAAATTCAACAACAGTTATCCCTACAGACTGTGCACATTGAACAGAAACGAACTGAGGTTATGGCTGATTTAGCACAGGTGGAACCTGCCGTTGTTGATGCCCAAGCCGCGGTGAAATCTATCAGGAAACAACAGTTAGTGGAAATTCGTACAATGGCGAATCCCCCAGCTGTTGTCAAGCTTGCTCTTGAATCTATATGTTTACTACTTGGAGAAAATGCCAGTGATTGGAAGTCTATTCGTGCCGTTATCATGCGCGACAATTTCATCAATACAATTGTCTCCAACTTTAACACCGAGGATATCACCGATGATGTACGTGAAAAGATGAAGAGTCGTTACCTCAGTAATCCAGACTACAACTTCGAGAAAGTGAATCATGCTAGTAATGCTTGCGGACCACTTGTAAAGTGGGCATTAGCACAAATCCAATACGCAGACATGTTGAAGAAGGTAGAGCCACTGCGAGAAGAACTGAATTCACTTGAAGTGCAGGCCGAAACCAACAAAAAACGAGGTGATGAGGTTAAGAATCTCATCAGCCAATTAGAACAGAGTATTGCTTCATATAAAGAGGAATACGCACAATTAATTGCGCAAGCTCAGGCTATCAAGAGTGATTTGGAAAACGTGCAGGCCAAAGTCGACCGTTCTATTGCTTTAATCAAATCTTTGGTTATCGAAAGGGAACGTTGGGAGGCCACAAGCGAGACTTTCAGATCTCAAATGTCTACTATTCTTGGTGATGTTCTACTAACAGCGGCTTTTATCGCATATGGCGGATACTTCGATCAGCATTACAGACAAAATCTCTTCACAACTTGGACCCAACACTTAACTCTCGCGGGTATTCAATACCGACCTGATATTGCACGTACTGAGTATTTGTCTAATCCAGATGAACGTCTCCGTTGGCAAGCCAACGCTCTCCCTACTGATGATCTTTGCACTGAAAACGCCATTATGATCAAACGTTTCAACCGATATCCACTAATAATTGACCCGTCTGGTCAAGCCACCGAGTTTATTATGAACGAATTTAAGGAGAAACGCATAACCAAGACTAGTTTCCTAGACGACTCATTCCGGAAGAACTTGGAGTCCGCTCTTCGCTTTGGTAATCCATTACTAGTACAAGATGTCGAGAATTATGATCCTATCTTGAACCCGGTGCTTAATAGGGAATTACGACGTACTGGAGGTCGAGTTTTGATTACACTAGGTGATCAGGATATTGATTTATCTCCGACTTTTGTTATTTTCCTGTCTACCAGAGATCCTACTGTAGAATTCCCACCTGATATATGTTCGAGAGTTACGTTTGTTAACTTCACAGTGACGAGGAGTTCCTTACAGAGCCAGTGTTTGAATAAGGTTCTCAAAGCAGAACGTCCGGATATTGATGAAAAGCGTTCGGATTTGTTGAAACTCCAAGGCGAGTTCCATTTACGTCTGAGGCAGTTAGAGAAGTCTCTGTTACAAGCTCTTAATGATGCTAAAGGTAAAATTTTGGATGATGATAGTGTGATCACTACCCTGGAAACACTCAAACAGGAAGCCGCGGAGATTGGACAGAAGGTTGAGGAGACTGATAAGGTTATATCTGAGATTGAGACTGTGTCTCAACAATACCTCCCACTTTCTCAAGCATGCAGTAATACTTACTTTACAATGGATAGTTTGAATCAGGTCCACTTCTTGTATCAGTACTCGTTGAAAATGTTCTTGGATATGTTTAGTTTTGTTCTGCTGAGTAACCCACGCTTGGAGGCTCTTTCCGATCACCAAGCTAGATTGAAGATTATAACCCAAGACTTGTTCTCCGTTTGTTATGAACGTGTAGCTCGAGGCATGCTTCATACGGATCGATTAACCCTCGCGTTATTATTATGTCGCATTCATTTGAAGGGCGTTGCAAATGAGCCTAACTTAGATGAAGAGTTCAACTTCTTCCTGCGTTGTAAAGAAGGTGTTTTCAATAAACAACGCGGGGAGACCATTGATGGGTTGTTAAGTGAACAACAAGACGCTCTTATGAGATTGGCTACGCGTCTACAGCCGTTTAAGAATCTGCCGGAGAAGATTCAGGAAATGCCGGAGTTTTCAGCGTGGATTCAGCAGGGAACTCCCGAACAGAATGTACCACGGCTGTGGCAAGAAGAAAAGCCGTTGAGTGCAATTGGTTCAGCAATGTATCAAATGCTATTGATCCAAGCATTTAGACCTGATAGGGTTATCGCCGCGGCTCATGTGTTTGTCGACGCTGTTTTGGGAGATCACTACATGCAGAGAGCGGAGGACGAGCTTGATTTCGCTAGCGTAGTCGAGAAGGAGTTGCGTGCTAATGTCCCTGCGTTGCTGTGCTCAGTTCCAGGTTTCGATGCATCCGGCAGAGTAGATGATCTTGCAGCTGAGTTAAACAAGCATATATCCAGCATTGCTATAGGATCCGCTGAAGGGTTCAACCAAGCAGAACGCGCTATCAACGCGGCTTGTAAGACTGGCCGTTGGGTTATGTTGAAGAACGTACATTTAGCCCCACAATGGTTGGTACAACTTGAGAAAAAGCTGCACTCTCTACAACCTCATGCGAACTTCCGACTTTTCTTGACAATGGAAATTAACCCCAAATTACCTGTCAATTTACTACGAGCTGGCAGAATCTTCGTGTATGAACCACCACCCGGCATTCGAGCTAACCTATTACGTACTTTTAGTACAGTACCGGCGAGTCGGATGATGAAGGCCCCAAGTGAAAGGGCAAGATTGTATTTCTTATTAGCGTGGTTCCATTCAATCGTACAGGAAAGATTACGATATGTACCTTTGGGGTGGGCTAAACATTACGAATTCAATGAGTCTGATCTAAGAGTAGCTTGTGATACGTTGGATACATGGATTGAAACCACTGCAATGGGACGTACTAATTTACCTCCGGAGAAAGTACCTTGGGATGCTCTAGTAACCCTATTATCACAATCTATCTATGGTGGTAAAATTGACAACGTGTTTGATCAAAGACTCTTGCATTCATTCTTGACCAAGTTGTTTACCCCAAGGAGTTTCGAGGTTGACTTCGCCCTTGTTGGTAATATCGATGGAAGTTCCAACGCCAGTCGGAATATTACCATGCCGGATGGTACACGCCGCGACCACTTCCTGAAATGGATCGAGTCTTTGGTAGAAAGACAAACTCCGAGTTGGTTAGGGTTACCGAACAATGCAGAAAAAGTGTTGTTAACCACACGGGGGACGGACTTAATCAGTAATTTATTGAAAATGCAGCAATTGGAAGATGACGATGAGTTGGCGTACAGTGTTGAAGATATTTCACAAGAACATCCTGATCAAGCTGATGGGAGACCTTCATGGATGAAGACTTTGCACAATTCAGCGATTACATGGTTGAAGCTGTTGCCGAAGAGTTTGAATACACTTAAACGTACGGTCGAGAACATCAAGGATCCACTGTATCGCTACTTTGAAAGAGAGGTTAACTGTGGTTCGAAACTTCTCATTGAAGTTATCCACGATTTGAACGATGTAGTTATGATCTGTCAAGGGGAGAAGAAACAAACAAACTATCATCGGGTCATGATAAGTGAGTTGGTACGTGGGATTTTACCAGGTAATTGGCGACGATATACAGTCCCGAGAGGTTGCACGGTCATTCAGTGGATCACTGACTTCAGTCATAGAGTTAAACAATTACAAGATGTTTCTATATTGGTTTCAAATGCCGGAGCTAAGGAATTACAAAGCTTCCCGGTATGGTTGGGAGGTCTTTTGAATCCTGAAGCTTATATCACTGCAACGCGGCAATGTGTTGCTCAAGCTAACAGCTGGCCTTTAGAAGAGTTACAACTGGATGTGACCATTACCGATACCCATGATAGGAGTGCAGTTCCCTCTGATTGTTTTGCAGTGGTTGGGGTTAAGTTGCAAGGAGCGCAGTGTAAGAACAATCAGCTTTTGCTTACTTCCAGCATTATGATTGAATTGCCGATTACGCTGCTTCGCTGGGTGCGGGTTGTAAGCGGGGATAAGCTATTGAATGGTAGGTTATCCCTCCCGGTTTATTTGAATTCTACTCGTACTGAGTTGCTTTTCACGGTGGACCTGAATATATCGCCAGGGCAAGATCCGCATAGCTTCTATGAACGTGGCGTTGCTTTACTGACGTCTACTTCTTTGAATTAAAATGTTTTTAATGCTTTGTAGTTTATTAGTTTGCTAAACATAAATCTATGAATCACATAATTGAAATATTACAAATAAATTGCACAATTTAATTAATCTAAATTGACTTTTCAAAGTAGGGCGCAAAAGATTTAAAGTTGGGTTCAGCCCTATTCCGCCCTCCCCTGGTTACGGCCCTGAGTAATGGAATGTGTAAATTGTTGTATTATAATGCGAAGTGAGACATCGATTGGCATTATCTCGGAGCCAGAGGTGCAAGACCTTAGCAAGTCTGAGATATGTGTTTAAACTTGATATTATATGCTTATTTGGTTAAAAGAGTTCGTAATGAACATACTTCAGATGTTGAACGTCAATCAGGAATGCA
>JAODVP010177173.1:3806-14159 GCA_025400035.1 Tetradonia laticeps
CCTTCAGTAATGGTGTAATTTAATTTTGGATGTTTGATATGATATATAGACGTATTCACGTCACAAAATATATAAATATATAAAAAATGATTCTGATCAACTCAGGATGGAGATGGAACTCCGAAGGCATTTTCCAATCCGGCGACGAAGCCAGCAAAGAAGTCATCCATCGCAAAATAATCAAATGGTTTGGTGATAAACAAAGCCGTGTAAGTCCGTTCTCCCTCCACTCTCTAGTAGGTCTAGGAGAGAGTACGGGTAAAAAAGCAGGTGACTGGTATGGTCCAGGAGCCGTAGCTTACCTCCTAAAAGACGCACTGAAAACAGCTACAGAACTAAATCAGGAATTTGACTCTTTGACAATTAGCGTAGCACAAGACTGTGCGGTATACACTCATGACATTTTTGACGAGTGTGACCTTCCTGGGAAGTGGAAGGCTTTAGTTTTATTCATACCACTGCGCCTTGGAACCGAGAAGTTGAATCCTATCTACGCCCCGGCTTTGACTGCTTTACTGACATTGGAACAGTGCATTGGGATTATCGGAGGCAGACCCAAACATTCCTTATACTTCGTTGGATATCAAGACGATAAATTGATACATCTCGATCCACATTATTGCCAGGAGGTAGTGCCCGTATGGAGCGACAATTTCTCTCTCAACAGCTTCCACTGCAGGTCCCCTCGAAAGCTACATATAAGCAAGATGGATCCTTCGTGCTGCGTAGGCTTCTACTGTGGGACCAAAGCAGATTTCCTGTCGTTGGTT
The DNA here is from genome assembly GCA_025400035.1 of Tetradonia laticeps. Classification (NCBI taxonomy): domain Eukaryota; kingdom Metazoa; phylum Arthropoda; class Insecta; order Coleoptera; family Staphylinidae; genus Tetradonia; species Tetradonia laticeps. The sequence continues at coordinate 4,577 of JAODVP010177173.1, forward strand.
GAGATGGTCAGGACTACGGTTAACGCTACACTACGGTGTCCACAGACTGGTTTGGAATACACCCTCTTCGAATTCTGCGATGGACACTCTAGAGATTCACGGATGTCTCCAAGAAGGTACTCGATACCTCCAGAAATGGAATATAGTATTGAGAGTTTTGATAATGACTATGTCGAAACCGAAGAGTTTGTGGTGATATAACCTCGCTCGAATATGTCGTGTTGTTAACTATACAAAAGACACCGTGTTATTTATTTATTGTCGGTTATTGACACGTCTCTACATCATGTTCACCGAATATTCATTCTCGTACAATAATCGCCACGAATTTAGCATGACCCATGCTGCTGCTCATCGACTGGGCTGTTGTCTAGTAAAAACTCTTATTTATTCATCGTTGTACAATATGATTACGAGTAAAAAACGTTAAAATAGTGCTCTGCTATAAAAACCAACGCGACTTAATCTTAAGTCATGTAAGGATGTGCGCCGCTATGTTGTTAAAAGATAAACTCATCATATCAGCATAATTTCGAGTTCATTGACTAGTTACACTTTTTGTTGACCTGTCAACTGGATTGGTATATGCCTAATTAGACACTGAAGGACCTTGGGCCAAATTTCATCTGAAGTCTTCCCTTCGAAATCTTCTAAAATTCCCTTTTCCCTGAAATAGTCGATGACAGGCTGAGTTTTTGTCCGGTAGTCTTCCAGACGTTTTTGGACAGTCTCGGGTTTGTCATCATCGCGTTGTACTAGATCTTCTCCTGTTACATCATCTTTACCCTTATAAAAAAAAGAATTAAAAATAGTTTGTATGATTTTGTAAATACCTACAGGTATTTTCGGCGCGTTGAAGTCAATATTATACACTCTTCCACTAGGAAGGTGTACCCAACGGTTTTTGACTCGATCAATGATAACTTCGAAGGGTACAACTAGGTTGATTGCGAGATCTAAGGGTTGTTGGGTCCATAATGCATCGCATTGTGACCGTGTGCGTGGGAAACCATCAAGTAACCAAGGTCCTTGACATGCATTTATCTCGGCCATAATGAATTTGATCATGGTATCGTCAGGAACAAACTTCCCCGCTGATATGAATTTGTTTACCTCGTTACCAATTTCTGGAGGCATAAAAACATAGTTATACGCTTAAATTTGGTTCCATATTCTGTATTGAGTACCTGTCTTATTCTTAATTTGTAATCGCAACTTATCCCCGCTAGAAATGTGCTCCAGACTGAACCTATTTATAATTCTAGAGGAAATTGTGCCCTTTCCAGAAGCCGGCGCACCTAATATCACAGATCTGAACATGTTCATGTTGGCGAAGTTTAAGTAAACAAAATTATTGGAACACTAATCACACTATTGGAATTGGAACTAACTCAGGTTGATAGAATGTACATTGCACGGTATGAACTTTGGTCGTAACGGTTGTAACTTGTACTCGCGTTATCGAAAAGTCGTTTTATTTCTATTTATTCTGCGCGCGCTATGTGCGCGTAAATGTTACACCACGTGGCATGCGCGAGCGGTTCTCATTGCTCGCAAGCCGCAACAGTTGGTCATCTCATACGTCTCATACAGTTAGAAAATCAATAACACGCACTTCTCGGTTCAAGTCACTACCAACAACGAGTTTTATTGGTTTTGATTCAAAGCACTTGTATGTCATGAACGCGTAGATTAGTCTTTTGTAATTCAACGCACAATAGAAGTAAGTACGTGTCAACTCGTCCAAAGTTAAGTACAAGTGATGAGTAGGATTTGTATGTGAACATCGTGAACACGATGTTAGTAGGAGCGTGAAAATAGAACATGTACTAGCTCTCTATACCCACCACAGATGGCTCTGTAGGTACCAACTGCTCTTATATCGTAGGTATCATACGATAAAAGTAATGTGACGTCACGGTCGAGGTCATGTACTCTTGGCATACTATTTTACATCCACTTAAAGCAAGTTTATTTACTTGCTTTACATAGTTTACATCGTTTATCGTACATTTTACATTCACAAATGAAATTGGAGTAGTAGGGAACTCTTGAAGTGACTTATCAAGCACCTCGTTTTCCGTTTTACTTACTATGTTCAACACTCGTTCAACCAATACTTAGCCTAAGTAACACAAGTCTGCGTAATTGTATCACAACCAAACTTGTTTTCCGTTCATATCAACTAGATTTAGATTGATAATACTATGGTAATAGAGCTACTAGCGTTACTAGTAAGTGGAGAGATGGAAGTAGCAGTTATTATTCAATCCTTATAAAAAATGTTATGGTGTTGCGAACTCGGCGAAAAGGATAGATAGTTACACTTGCAACTCACACAGTTAGTAGACGTGACCGTGGTTTGTGCAATTATCAGTGCCATTTACTCCCATATCATAATAGCCGTTTTAGCTATTGGAGTTAGAATTTCCGAAAAATGTCTACACGATGCAGTCGCTTACTAAGCACTTTTCTCCAACAAAAAATTGTATGTAAGTGATAAGTTCCACACGTCGTAATGTAATACTCGGTGTTTTTAGCAACACAATTCCACACTTCGAAAAATCAGCCTACCCAATGGGAACCAATATCAATCCTCAAGGTCATTATATATCTCAACACCACTTGCTGGTAATGTAGCATTCAAATTATCGGATATAGGCGAGGGTATCCGAGAAGTGGCAGTAAAGGAATGGTACGTCAAGGTTGGGGACAAAGTCAAACAGTTTGATAACATCTGTGAGGTGCAGAGTGATAAGGCATCGGTGACGATTACCAGTCGGTATGATGGAGTTGTTACGAAATTACACTATAAAGTAGATGATACCGCATTTGTGGGGCAGCCATTATTAGATATTGATGCAGAAGGGGAAGATGGAGATGTGGAAGTTTCTAAACCCGAGGCTCCTGCTGCACCTGCTCCTGCTCCTAAGTCAGCAATCAATCAAATAATTGAAGAGGCTATAAAATCACCAATTCAAGAAGGACCTGCTTCTTATAAAAGAGATCTTTGTATACCCTCAGTCAGAAGACTTGCCAAGGAACATAAAATTGACTTGACCTATGTACAAGGAAGCGGGAAGGATGGTAGGATATTAAAGGAAGATGTCCTTCACTATTTAAGTGACCCAAGTGCTAATTCTTTAATGCCTTCTACAACACCAACTCAAATTCCAACACTTTCTTTGGAAGATAGAACTGAGGTTATTAAAGGTTTCAGAAAAGCTATGGTGAAAACCATGACTGAAGCCAACAAGATTCCAGCATTTGTCTATTCTGATGAAATATCTATCACGAAACTATCGAAGCTACGTCGAGACGTTAAAGACGAGTTGCTAGCAGCAGGAGTTAAAATATCATTCATGCCTTTCTTCATTAAAGCTGTTAGCAATGCCCTAATCAAATACCCTATTCTAAATGCTACTGTCGATGCTACCTGTGAGAATGTCACCTACAAAGCTGCACATAACATTGGTGTAGCAATGGATACAAAAGTAGGACTTGCAGTTCCAGTGATCAAAAACTGTCAGTCATTGACAATTGTGGAAATTGCAAGGGAACTAAACCGTTTGATGGCTGCGGGTAAAGCAGGAAACTTCGATCCCAAGGATCTAGCAGGTGGTACCTTTGCGATTTCGAATATTGGAGCCATTGGTGGAACGTATACGAAACCCGTTATCTTACCACCACAGGTGGCAATACTTGCAATAGGAGCAGCTAAATTGGTGCCCAAATTTGACAAGGACATGAATGTGGTAGCAGAGGAGATTGTTTGTCTGAGTGGGGCTGCTGACCATCGGGTTGTGGACGGAGCAACGATGGCAAACTTCTCCAATGTGTTTAAGAAGCAGATTGAGGAACCCACTCTGTTGTTCTTGAATTTGTAGAATTCAATGTCAAGCAAGGTTGAAGGGAGATATTAAAAAGCTTTGTGAGGTTATAAATATGTCTATTAAAGGCCCGTTTTATTTCCAAGATTAGTTTCATAAATGATAACGTTCTATATTATGTGAATCGTTAACAAAACATCTCTCGCTACCTTTAAGTTATTTTGGGTTTATTCTCTCCGACGTCTGTTAAATTTGATGGTCCGTTAAAATTTTTGAAAGGACATCGATTGTCATTGGTATATCATATTACAATACCAATGGTAACAATGGACTTTTAAATTTAACAGACGTAGTACAGAATACTCAATTATATATTATTTGGAAAAATCTTTTAAAATTATACACAAAACAGTACAATATTTAAATCTTTAAGGCCAGTGATGCTAATTAGATATGACAACAATGATAACATTTCTTCGCAAGGCATAGACGAGGCAATCTGGGTGCATAATATTTCAACCTGGTTAGTAAACGATAATTAATTATATTAATAAATTAACGATAACAATGTGTCTAACTTTAAAGTTACTGCTTCTTTCGGCTGCTTCGAAATTATCTGAGGCTACATTGGTGTAGCGATAGTGGCCTCGGTGGCGCATTGGTTAGCAGTGCCGGCCATCGAGTGCGCGCCAGCATGACGATGCGGGTTCAAACCTGCTTCTGCCTATCTGATGTTGGACAATACCAGAACAATTACCAGGGTCGCCAGGGGGGAAAGTACGGCTCTCGGCCATAGAATTGAAAAATTCTCGGCCTGCGGTAGTTGACGTTTTCCTCCTGTAATGAAGTAAATACTTAAGGTGCCCCCCTGGGAACCCCAGTATACAGATAGTTCACGACTAGTAGGCAGATGCAGGTAGTTTTGATCCTACATCTCCAGGCTGGCGCGCATCAGTTGTTTGGTGCTCTAGACCAATACGCCACCGAGGCCACGAAACCCATGCCACCACATCCAAACTAGTGTCCAGATATGATAAGGACATGAATGTGGTGGCACAGAATATTGTTTTTTCTGAGTGGGACCGCTGGCAATCGGGCTGTGGGCTGGGCAACGATGGCAAACTTCTCCAATGTGTTTAAGAAACAGGTTGAGGACTCCAATCTGTTGTTCTTGTTAAAATTGTAGGGTTCAAGCTTAAGCAAGCCTGAAGATAGGCAGACTTTGAGGTTATATGTTATTAAAGGCTCGTTTTATTTCCAATATTAGTTTCATAAATGATAACATTGTATTTCATGTAAATCGTTAACAAAATAACCCTCACTACCTTTAAAGTATGTTATATATTATTGTGAAAAATCTTCTATAACTACACACAAAATAGTACGATATTTAGATCTACAAGACCAGTGATGCTGATTAGATATGACAACAATGATAACATTTCTTCGTAAGTCACAGATAAGGCAATCTTTTTGGGTTCACAACATTTCAACCTCGATGGTACACGATAATTATATTGATAAATTAACGATAACAATGTGTCTATCTCTAAAGTTACTGCTTCTCTCGGCTGCTTCGAAATTAACTAATCCTTCTCCCAGGTTCTCTAAAACATGGCTGGGAAGACCTCAAAACAACAAAACGTTGTATATATAATATAATCGTCAGTGTATAAATAGCAATAGTTAAAAGTTAAAAAATTAAATATCAATATAAATAATCCTCTTGGCGCCTCAGTATTCCGTTACTATTCATCACAAACAATGTGGTGATGTTAATTAAACTATATAGTTGCCTACTTATCTTCATTTTATCATCGTTGATATTGTTGATAAACTCATTACTCATCAAGGACACGTTCATGATTTCCGGTATTGCACTTATTTGGCTGGGTTGGTTATGATCTGTTTATATTTCTGGTTCAATGGATGATGTTTTACGTACTTCCACTAACCATCATTGCTTTCTAACCACTGAAAATCATAGATGGTTTAATTAAGTCTGTGGTTAGACCATACCGTATATACGTTACTTTCTTGTGCGCCAATTTACAGTTAACATAGGGATTTTGCAGGATCTTAGGTTGTGTTTCCATCACTCGTAAAAGAAGCTCGTCTAGATAGTCTTCAAGGTCTTTCAGTTTCTTTTTATTGTGTTCCAGATCAGACTGGGTGTCATTTAATAATAAAATAAGATCCTGGAATTGTCACATTATAAAGTTAATATTAATTGAGTGATAATCATATTACCTCTCGTGTTTTCCCTTCATATTTCTGTAAAAGTTCATTGGAAATCCGATTATTAGAGCCTGTAGAGTTGACTATTTCACTTTCACCGCCAATGATGACTCTTTCGTGCTTATCGTGTCTATCCTCATGCTTATCTAAAGTGAAAATCGCATTAGTCATCATTAACAATAGCGCCATAAATCATTAACATTCCTCATACCTTTGCGTAAATGCCGCAACTTGCTGAACATACTCTCCTTGGATTTGTCCTTCTCTTTCTCTTTTTCTTTGTGCGGAAGCTCTGGTGTTTTATTGGGCGTTTTGCTCAATATATTGTCTTCAACAGGTACCTCTTGTAAACTGCGAGTCAGTTCATGTGAGTCTTCCTCTTCAATTCTATCCGACAGTTTGGGAGATTCCCACGACCTTCTATTTGGATTCTCAGCAGCCGCGCTCGGTTTTAACGTGTTTTTATTTTTGTTCAGTTTCATTTCCCATTCGTCTTGTTTGGGCTCCGCGCGCGGAGGTTTACTTGGAGGGGGGAAAGGTTTATCTGCGATCTCCTCATTGATTCTGGGGATTTGGGCGGTATTGAGCGAGCTACCTGATGATTTATGGGAAAGGTCATCAAACATGAAGTCTTCATCCTCGTCACTAACAACTCCTGGGTCTGCATCTTCATAGGTCTGCTTGCTGTGGTGATTGGTATTGTCTACTAAGCCTCCATGACGTCGAAGGTTGGTAAGACTACCACTACCCGTCGATGTGGAATCATCATCTTTATGTCCCTTTTTACCTTTGAGATGCATTTTAGACCCGATTGATTTGGCTATTTTCTTGATTCCTTTCCGTTTATCAGCGCTGGTGATGCTTAGCAAACTCCCACCTACACTTTGGGCCATGTGGGATAACTGACCAATGGAGGACTTGTGTTTTTCCTTCTTGGAGAGGTCTGTAAGGCTTCCGGATTTTACAGTAAAGGCAATTCTTGCTTCCAGACGACCTCTAGATTTCTCGGCTTTACCTACAACACACTTTAATGAATATCTTATTCAAGAGGGGATTTTATATCAGTATATATAAATACCCGGCTTTCCTTGTAAAGGAAACCATTTATTTTTAGGCCTTTCATAGGTATCCAAGGTGTTGAGTGGGATAGTCACACGACCTAGGAACTCATCCACATTCAGGAAGTTCTGGTGTAACACCGTCAGTACAATCTCTGCGGTGTTGCCTTGTTCGGGAATCGGTCTGGTTGAAAAATGCAATTAGATATAAATTTTAATGAGTTAATGAGCATGGAGTGCAAATGGAATCCGGCACGCAATTGTTTCGCCATTGTTGTTGATTAAAGTTATTCATTATTTGAAATTAATTCACATTGAGCCTACACGCATGAATAATATTAAGAAATTGCACACTTACAGTTCGCATTCTTCGTGCCATTCCACGCTTGACTCTGACTTCTTCTTCACCGACGTCTGATACTTGGTTTTGCCAAGTGCGATTGTCACGAAACAGTCGTTTGTGTTGTTTTTGCCTTTTGTAAGGAGATCGGTGGCCTTTTGCACTGAAATGAATTGAGCTCGTTAATCTAATCATTTAAAGAGGTCAACTGTCAGCTACCTGTGACCTGCACATGAGTGGGCATCCACATTTTGGCTGGTAATGAATATCACTCTGTTTGCGATTGTTATGATGTCGAATGTTGTGTTTGGTTACGTGATGAATGGTCACTTCTGATAGATACTGGTGATGTCCATGGATCGTGTGATGTTTCTGTCCTGTTGTAGTTGTTTGTTTTCACTCCGCGGTTTGTTTTCAGCGGCGAGCACGGATCGGCGCGGCCCGCGACTACCGACTAATTACTGATGCACATACGCGAGGAACGCGAGGTACTCGATGAGAACGCACGCCCAAGAATGCGGGCTTCGTGCTGTTTGTTGCGCGATGCGGAATACAGTCGATTGCCAATATTCGCAATCGCGAGATGCGTGCCCTAGCTGCTATAAATACATGCTGCGTATTGTTTTCCTTTTGTGACTACTGTCACGGCTGTCACATTCGTTCTGATAATGCTGTTACATTACGGATGTTGTTGCGTATGTGCTAAACGTGCGGCTGGTGCGGCTTTACCGTTTCGCAGGCACAAGCTGGCGCCTACAACTGGCACAACACTGATGTAAACGAGTGAAATTGGCGTTCAGGTGTGCTACTACCTGGTAGGTAGGAGACCGTTGGAAATGTAGGAGAGCTGGGCCGTTTGTATTGAGGTAAAACTGGTGTTTAGTGTTCAGCCAGCTCGACGTGCCGCGGTGCCGTTACGCGATAATGATGAGAAGTGTGAGACGGCGCGTGTGTGATTTGGTTTTCTCCTACCTATATCTCGATTTCTATAGCTACAATATTAGATTTGTCAGTACTACTCACTACTTCTGGATATAGTTAACGAAGGTCCCATATGTCAATAGTTGGCGGTAACAAGGACATTCCATACAATCCAAGGAAGCGTAGCCACAAAGTAGTGATAAGCACATTCTATTTCTATTTTAAAGTTTTAAACTATTTAAACTTTGAATTGTAGGTCCGCTTTATGTAATGATATGATTGGAACGACTAGGAATGACTTGAACAATGTTGTATGCCAACTCATCCGTTTAGAGTTTAATTAAACCTTATAATGGTTGGAAGTTAAATGTGTGACTAACACGTTTTGTTATTCTTATTCGAGTTATTTTCTTTACAAAGTTCAGTTGATTTAGTTACAGAGGAGTGTGGAATTTTGTATGTAACATTCTAGTATGTTGAGTGTTGGGTTGCATATAGTGACACACCGCTTGAAGAGTTCCGCCATATTCACATTGATTGTGAATATGGCGAAGATGACGAAAGTTGGGTTTACACAGGCGAGATATACAAAGGTTTTCTGATCTACTGACCAAATTTCGTAGTGCAAATGGTGTCTGACACATGAACTTTTAGGTTGAAATAATTATTGTCGGGGTAATTTTTTTCACAATAGCAAAATGTCCACTATTTTACCCTGACATTTCAGGGACAATGGCTCATCTTATGAGGATAGTTGATTCAAACTAAATTTTAGCAGATTTAATTAGCTTCAATTTTTGTACAAAACATCGGTTTTTCTACAACCCTTGAAAAACAAAGTATGGGTTAAAATTTCATATGATTCGCTAGTCCTGAATTTGAATATATAGTTTGGATGATTACACAGTGAGATAATCTGGGGTCAATTAATCTGCGCAGAATGAAGAATTTAAGGCAGATAGTTAAAAATATGTAGCATTTTTATAAAAAGAGTGCTGCTCAAAACCTCAGCTGGTTTTTGCAGAATAAATTAATGACAATAACGTGTAATTATATGGAATTGCAAAAGAAAACTCAAAAATGCCGTTTGTCTATGTAATTCCATATAATTACTCGTTACTTACATTAATGTATTCTGCAAGAACCAGCTGAGGTTCTGAGCTGGGCTCTTTTTGTAAAAATACTACATATTTTTA
>JAODVP010177283.1:0-17709 GCA_025400035.1 Tetradonia laticeps
TCAGGAATATATAATAAATCACTGACATATGAAAAAAATTATAAAACCTTAAAATATACGTGCAATCATTTTTTTTACGAACAAACACGATTTATAGTGATCAATTTTTTGTTTGACTCATAAAATTTATAATTCACAATATTTTATTGTGTTTATTGTGTTAAAGGAATACAGGGACTTTTCAGTTCCAATAATTACGAATTCGCATTGTGAAATTAAAAGATTAAAGGCTTACTGCATTTTAAATTGTATTTTAAAATGAATTAGGACCGAGTTACTTCATTTTTTCATTTCAGAATTTCAATTTGTAATTATTGTTTTTCTAATGTAAAAATACGAAAAACAGAAATTCCTCTTGTCTAGATTATTTTTAGAGATTTTTTAATCAGATTTGCATTGTAATTAATAAACTAGTATATAATATTAATATATACAGCAAAAACTATATGAATTTTCCCGACGAGCTCTGGTGAAAGAAACAAAGAATAAGGCTCTTCCAAAAACGCACTATTTCCACAGTTTTGATATAAAATAACTTTTCTTCTGTAACAAACCACTAAGCTATGGCGATTTACATTATAAACGGTTATAATTTTGTTTAAAATGCTCACGAATGGAAAATGTCTAAAAATGTCATCTCATGTCATCATCTAAAATTATACATAACGTATAACAATCTGTAGAATCTCTAGGAAGTTCTAAGAATATCGAAAATTCTCGAAAAATATCGAAAATCTTGAAAAATCTCGAAAAATCTCGAAAACTCTCAAAAACTCTCGAGAAATCTTCAAAAATCTCTAAAAATGCCTTAGAAACATCTAAAAAGTTCTTAAACGACTAAACACACACACTAAAAATGTCTAAATATCTCTGCCTAAAAGCGTCGATGAACATTTACAATCAAGTAAAAACGTTTAACATCGTCTCAAATTGTCTAAAAAGTCCAAAAAATATATAAATATTTATAAAGATGTCCATAAACTACTATACACGTCTAAAAATGTTTAATATTGTCTGGAAATATCTATAAATGTCTAGAAATTCCTAAAAAAGTCTCACCAGGAGTAAAATCGTTTAAAATCGACCAAAATTTTCTAAAAAAATCCTCAAACTGTGTAAGAACTCTTACAAATGTATACTACTACCATGCCTACAATTATCTAGAAATGTTTAGAAATGCTTAGAAACGTCTAAAACGTTTAAAATTATCCAAAAATATTAAAAACTCTTACAGACACCTGAAACCTCTTATAAAGATGTAAAAATAAAATCTCTAACAACGCATAAAAACGTCTAATTGCAATTGTTAATATTGTCCAGAAATGTATACAAATGCCTTAAAATATATAAGAATGTCTAAAGATGTCTACAAAAGTAGTCTAAAAATCTCTAAAACTGCTTTAATGTCTGAAAATGTGTAGTAATGTCTAAAACCGTGTAAAGAGGTCTAAAACGTTTAAAATCGTCTAAAGATGTTTAAAAAGAACTAAAAATGTCTGGGAAGGTCTGAAAACACCTAACATCGTTCAAAAATATCGAAGAATATCGAATAATGCCTAAAAACCTACTTCCACGCGTGACGTCAAACTATCATTCTACGCCATTCCTCCAAATCCAACAGTATAAGCATATTTAAAAAATTAAATACTTATAAAGTAAAACTCGCATTTTCAAGAGTTATATGAGGTTAGTATTTAAGGGTACTGAATTCCTAAATAATGTATTCATAATTTGTGTGTGATGCGTTGATATAAACGTATGAATATATAAGTTAAATTTTTCAACATCATTTCTGATATAGGTATATGAAGGTACTCGATATGCACACGTTCAATGACATTTGTGCCACTTCTACACCTCTCACTTAACTATATCTACCTTACGCTTGACGTGCACCTAACTCAATTAAAGACATTTACTGACTAATTACCAGCATGCCTGATAAGTCCGATAAAACTGTATTATAATTATGTTCATACCTATATTGAAAGCACACAATACGGTAATGTGTAGACAATACTTTCTAAGGGTCATTGACATTGACATAGCTCGTGATTAAAAAAATATAAGTTTGCAATTTTGTATTGTTTCTTTCGTTAGCATCTCAAGAGTCTAATTAACAAACTTTTAAGGAAACTGTATCATTCCCGATATTAACCAGAAGTTAAATATTTATATATTCGAATGATACCGGCAACCTAAATTGGGAGATCAAATATTTGATTTCAAATATTTTTGCTTCCTTGGTAATTTCGATAAATTTGTATTTTCAGTTACAACATTGGTCACAACACATCAGGTGCTACTGAATCGCATATTAAAAACTGTTTTCCGATATTTTTTATAATTATAAATTGTTCATTATAAATATTATCATCCAAATATAGAACTGACAACTGCATTAGTTTAGTTTTTTATACATAATTTGCATAATAATTCATTTAAATTAACAAAATTCTTTAAAACGATAGTTTAATAGTTATTTATATAATGCCGTCTATTTTGTGTAAATATTAAGTCTGGTTCATAAGTTATTAACAATTAAAGTTGACTAATGTAAAAATGTAGAAGTGAAAACTGCATTAGTTTAGTTTTTGATTCATAATTTTTATAATAACTTATTTAAATTAACAAAATTATCCAAAAAGATAGCTTCATAGTTTATTTATATAAAGCCCTCTGTTTTGTTTAAATATTAAGTCAGGTTAATAAGTTATTAACAATTAAATTTGATTAATGTAAAAATGTAGTACTGAAAACTGGAATAGATTAGTTTTTTATTTGTAATTTTCATAATAATTTTTTTAAATGGACAAAATTTTGTAAAGTGATAGCTTAATAGTTTGTTTATATAATATCGTCTAATTTGTTAAAACATCAATTTGTATAAGAATCAAATACCCAAAATCGAATAAAATAAATCAAGCTAACCTAACAAAACTAATTTGTTTCAAATGGTGTAAGTAGGTAAATAAAGTTGTAACTATATGCACATTTGCATGTCTGGAAACGTAACAATTTGATAAACAAATATTAATAAACGAAATATTTTAATAAAATGCAATAGGTCATGTTAATCCTGACCTACATAACTTCAAACAGATTTCTATCGATGGCAATTCCAGTGACACCGTGAAAATATGATAAATGGAAAGTGCACATTGACGTGTTCGAATCACTATCGTGAAAAATCTCATAACCTAATTCCAATTCAGCAGTCAGCGGAAAATATCGCTTGACTTGGTTTACAACAATTTTCCAGGACGACAAAAGTCGATATACATACATAAACGTACATAGCTACATAAAATATATTATATTGCGGTACCATATTTGTGTTCTCTTTATCATGTTTGTTTAAACAAATATTGAATTGACTTGTCTACCTGTCATTCATTTATGTTGAAGGTGATGACTCATTCCTATTATTCACTTCAATTCTGTGTAAATTGAATAGAATTAAAATATTCAAATGAAACGAATCTTCCTTGGAGATCAATATCTATTATCAATTTTAATAAAGAAAAAGCACACAAAGCCACACATAAAAAACGTCACACAGTTTAACTGATTTCACAGCTAATTTCACACACAAACGAAAAATTACCTCTTGGTGGACTGGAATGCACATAAAGTCCATTCATCTGCTTCATCAGTCTGTACGACCGGATTGAATGACTAGGTACAGGCATTTTTATGCAGCAGGATTAACCATTTACTAATATCACATAATACTTCCCATAATAATTGTTTAATTGATTCGGGGGAATCAATACGTACTGAAATCTATAAAATAAAAGTAATTATGTTATTGAAGTCGATCAAGTAGATAAATATATGAAGATGAAAGGAAGACGTGTACGCCTACGCAGGAAGAGATATCATATCTACGTTCTACATAGTCTAGAACGAACACAAAAGCATAGAATTGAATACATGTGCAGAAGATTGTTTATAAATTATTAGATTCACAAAGTATTTAAATATAGAAATGACAATTATGAGTTTTAATAGTGGAAAAATTGGAGACATCGAAGAAGACACAAATTTAATGTTTTGCTAAAAAAAAAGATCAAATACCGAACTCACAAATAGGTAATTACTGGGGCTCGGATTTTGAAGATTCGTGTGGTTTTTCCTGCATTCTTTGCATTTTTGCATTTTTCTTTTTCTTGGGTATTTTCAGTGATTGAGGAATTTTGAGATATTTATCTTAACCGACTCGAAGATTTATTTTTAATTAATCCTAGGAGGAAACACAATACTTTCAAAAATTTTGCAACAGATCGGCAACAATTCACTAATAAAATTTGTCGTATCTATAATTTTTCTTAATTTCCTAAGATGAAAAGTCGTATTGTACGACTTGTATGTTATTAATTAAAAAATAATAAGCACCAAAAATGACAAGAGCAGACCTATATGTTGTCTTTAAATGAAAGAAAATTAAAATTGAAATTACCTGCATGTCATACTCAAAAAGACAAATGATGAATGTCTCAAAACTATGACTTTGCAAATATGATCTTTGTTCTAAGGACGGGAGTGTAAATCATGAGTGTATTTTAAGACAATTTAAATTTCAGATACTTTTAAGCAATCTACGAAGGTGAGACTTTCAGGAAGTCTCCGGACTGGATGCCAAAACAGTTATTCATAAATCTCAGATCGAATGGTCCCCTCGTTTGCAAGAAATTGCTAAAACTTCTACAAAGTTAATGTAAATACCGGATCGTAGCGTATCATTGCCAAGCAACAGCAAATTTAATGTTAAAATAAAATAAAGTATCGATGTCTTGCAACACTTAATTAATCTATTTAGATAAAAGCTGACATCTTACAAAAATTTCGGTTGATTTTGGACCTTGAAAATTTTCGGTCCGCGAGACTTACAAAAATTTACGAGCCGACAGCAGGCAACACAATTAAAAATTGTAGAATTTTGCGTATATTACGACTCGTGTAAGTTATGAATCGGAAAATAAAAGTAGATAAAGGTTTAATAAGAATAAAGAAGAGATATGGTTGAATTCAATTGGCCCAATAGTTTATACGGAATTAAAAATTGTAAAGAAGAGATTAGCGTGATCGGAACTCGAACACGAATCTATCAATTGCCGGTTACTTGCCTTAGTGCGTGATTTTGTGATGTTTTCAATTGTGATGTTATATATTTTAATATATTATATATTAATTATAAAATTATAAATCATTATATTTATTATAATTATAAATTATAAAACCGTTTTGGTTGTGATATTTATGTACATTTATGTACACTGACCTCACCTCACCTCAAAATCAAAGTTTAAAAAGTTGTGACAGTTTTAAACTTTTTCTACTGTTTTTTTTACAGGATCGTAATCTACGAAAAACTCTGCATATTTTATGCTTTTGAAGTTTTGAGGTTTTGAACGTACTTGACTTGAAATATAGCTTACCGCATACACATAACGTCCCAAACCACAAGGTTCGTAAAAATTTACATTTCAAGCAGTTATTTCATTGGTAATACAACATCGCTATTATATCTGACAAAACAAACAATTATTTTTAATTAAATGCAGCGCGTCGGTTGATGGCAGTGGAGTGAATCAGATGATGTGTTAGGCTTTCAGGAATAACTTGCGAGTGATTCCAAAAGGAGATATTACTAACAAAGTGTAGGTACATTACAACTAAATCCGATCCTGTACATTTAGGTGCAAATTGCATGTTAGTATTGCCATAACTTCCTTAGATTCCTGCTTTGATATTTATGCACATAAGTAAAATATACATTTAATATTAAATGTGAATATATAAATTGGTTTCACTACAAATTTTTCATATGTTGAGGTAACTATGAAATATTAATGAATTTCAAATATGTATATTTTATGGTAAATATTGGTGTTTCCTGGGAAAACGTTTAATAAACTTTATTACATTGGTATTATATCAGTATTAATTTAAATATTACAATACTGAAAACTGACTATAACCGTGTTTCATTTGTGCAAGTTTATGTGTCAAATACTTCCACCCTGTTCGTAATATCATTGCGACACTGCTTCTTAGTGCGTTTACAATAAGAGACTATAGAAAGCTCGCGAAATTTCTCCCCCATTTAAATCTACTTTTAAAATTAAATGCACCGTTATTAGAACGAAGCTAACATATATTAAAATTTATAGTATATTAACATGTAAATGTATTTTTATAATGTAGAAAAGGTACTAATTACTAGAAAACATGTAAGGATTGCTAATCTATCTATCTATATATGTACATACATAAAAATACATGAATTTTATATATCTCATTCTAAATTACCTCGTTAATTACATATATAAGATGATATGTATTTATATTATCATTATATCTATATAATTTATTGCTAAATAACTATATAAATAAATTTCTAAAAATTTTAAAACCCATAATGCGACAAATTCTGTCGCATTGGTGGAAAACTATATGAGTTCAAAAGCTAAAGGTTAAGAGTAGCTACGTTGCAAATGGTGCGTGCAGATTTATCAGCAATTTCGTCCAGAATATAAGTTTGTGTGATATATGGCAAATAGAAACGAAAGTCTGTGTTGAGTACATAACTAAATCTAGTGTCACTTACTTGAGTTTCAAGTTCAGGTGCAGAATTATTTATTTATAAACACTATATAAAAAAACAAAAAACAAGTGAATTAACTAACTATTTATTAACACAATCTCCAAGTATTAAGAAAATTCCTTATACAGTTAAATCATGTTAAACAGCCACTAAAAGTCTTATACTCTTAGAATTAATTAGATTCGTTTTTATAACAACTTAAGTGCTAATAATTCATTAGTGATGAATATTGATGCATAAGTATCACTTTTAGATCATGTGGTGTCGAAGAACTAATAAAGTGCAGTATAGTTGTTATCGTCAAAACGGGCGTTATTCTGAAAATTTGTTGTTTAAAAAGATATTATTATAGGAACTTTCAGTTTTTACATTACAAATTTTATTCGTATTAGCACCTAATGTCTTTCGAAATTTGTCGAAAAACACAAAGTATTTTCTGAAAAGTTGATGCCGGAATAACGGATATTTTACTGTATGTCATAAAACAGGAAGACTTAAAACACATTTCGAAAGTGATTACCTAGTAATTTTTTATTTCGCTCTTTAAAAATTACACGGTGCAGCAAATGGACTTTACTGTAATTGGACCTGCTACAAATTATTAATTTTACTTTTTAAAATTACTTTTGAATTGTTGAATTTATAGTAAAAACTATGAAATTACATAAAGTGACGAGGGGAACTTGACAAAATGTTCATCACCACTTTAATTTAAGTTCAAAAATTCTAATTTGTGTTAGAATACCTAATTTAACCACCTGTCTTCATTATATAAAAATAATGCAATTTTCCAAAACGTATTCTTCATCCCAATTGCTCCATACTATGCGGAACATGAGACGGGTATCGGGGTTAATGGACCACCCAACTATATCAGTCTACTTTCAAAAAAATCAATGACATTCAATTTCTTATTAATAAAATGTACGTTGTTGAATAATGAGGAACTGTAATATTGCTGCTTTTGCTGTAAGAAAATATTTTTAACATTTTTATCGAAAGCTCAACGCGGCAAGAACTCTGCTTACTCGACAGACAACGTTGAAGTACAGTTAGTCAGCGCCCAGTAGTCCAAACGTACCGATTACGAATTATAGAAAATCTACATGATTAAATTCTCTTGACACGGCATCAGGACAGCTTAAACTACATTGGTCATTTAAGATCCACCACAATAAGTACGTTATTATTGGTGTAGAAGAATGAATTTTTTCAAATCAATCAGGTGAAGGAAACGAAAGATATGGCGACTGGTCCACTTTCCCCGTATGTTCACGTTCCCCATTTTACTCTACTATAAAGAAATTCCTGTTTTAAATAAAGAACTTATAAATAGAAATTCATCTCCCCCAGTTTTACTTTACATATGCAATACATACATATACCAACAGTAGAAAAATAAGTACAGAGCTAACAAAAATACTTTCTGTTTGTAAAATCAGCAAGTAATCTAATCAATGATGAAATAAAATGCACATGCTTTGACTGGAGTTGGAATAACTTGTTTTACGAGAGCATAAAACTTGTGTTACTTTCACAGGATCCGAGTTCCCAGACTTGTAATGATGGCTTTAATTAATGATACACATAAATTCCTAAACAAGGGTTGTTAAAACGTCGTCGTGCTACTTAATGTGGAAGCTCAACTTGGTTAATTAGGTGAAAGCTTGGCTACCTACACATTGCACTAAATAGTGGATAAAAAAACTGTAATTAGTTAGAAATAAAAGCACAGAGAATAAAAAGTTAAGACAAATCACCAGTACAGAGATAATAGAAAGAGAGATATGTTGAATATAGACTCTTACCTCGAAATTAAGTAAAAGGTCCAATTAATTAAAAACTTTCAAGTGTAATTAATTAATTTTCATAATTTCAACACTGTTTATTAATCCTCTTCTTAATATCTTCTTTTCATTCAACTTTTATTAGAATAGCTTGTTAAATTACTTAGAATTAATTTTTAATAATATTATTAATATTATTAAATATGAAAGGATTTCCAACACCTGATGATAGTTAATATTAAATACATGTGCGGGTGGAATTCACTGCGTTGACTCAATGTTGACTTCGTTGACTTGCGTTGACAACAGTGACAATTAACACACGCGAATAACGAACGATGCACGAACGGCGCCGCCGCCGATTGCATTGGATCGGCGTGTAGTGACACTGTAAAATTTATTGGGCCCGGATTCCGCGGCGGCGGAGCGGGAAATCGTCGCGTGAACGACAACTCCTTCCCTGTGACCATGTGCGAGTGCCGCTCCACGCCACCCGCGCTTGTGGTGGCGGCGTGAGTGGCACGCTCTTTGAATGCGCTTTTGTGACACACTACTTTCTTTTGTTATGCGGGGGTAATTGTTTACTGCTTTGTTTATTTTCAGTAGACTAATGAAACTCTAGTCAATTCTTCTAGAAAATTCATTGTTTGAGGCCACTTTTAAGCGCGTGGCTAGAAAATTAATATAAATATATTGAAAATGGCCTTATTGTTTTCAGCACATTTTACGTTTTAAGATGTTTTTGATGTTCAGTAGTTTCGTTATTTTGATTTTTTAATTTTACAGTTTCCAATATTCCCAATTTCGCAATTTCGAAGCTTCCGGACTTCCAAATTTCCAAATTTCTCAATTTCCAAGTTTTGCTCAGTTTCTCAATTTGTGAATTTCTCAATTTTCTAATTTCCCAATTTCTGATTTTCTCAATTTTCCAAATTACATAATTAATAATTTTTCAATTTCTCAATTTTCCGTTTTTCCAATCCTCCTTTTTTCTCAATTTCTTCATTTTCTAATTTCACAATTTTCCAAATTTCTATTTTGTCAATTTCACAGTTTCTCAAATTTTCTAAATTTTTAAAAATTTTTCTCAATTTCTCTCAGTTTTTCTCAAATTTTCTCATATTTTCTCAAATTCTCTCAAGTTTCCTAAAATTTTCTCAAAATTTCTCAAATTTTCTCAAAATGTCACAAATTTACACAATTTTTCTCACTTTCTCAGTTCATGAATTTCTGAATTGCTCAATTTGTGAATTTCTCAATTTTCGAATTTGGCAAATTTCCAAATTTCCAAAATTCCCAATTTCCGAATTTTCCAAACTCATAATTTCCCAATAGCTTAAATTCCCGTTTTCAAATTTTGGGAAATTTTCAAATATTTTTCCCAATTTTTCTTAAATTTTCTCAATATCTAAATTTCTCAATTTGTCAATTTTCTAATTTTCCAATTTTCTACTTTCTCAATTTCCCTATTTCTCAATTTTTACCTTTTTTTTTTCTCTTTTATGTTGACTTTTTCTCAATTTTTCTCAATTTCTCGATTTCTCAACCTCTAAATTTTTAAAATTCGCACTTTCGCAATTTTCCAATTCATGAATTTTGCAATTGTCTACTTTATCAATTTAGCAGTTTTGCTATTTCGTAATTTCTCAAAATCTGATTTTATCAATTTCTTATGTTTCTGACTCAATTTCACAATTTCTATGTGTGAATAAATAGTGTATCAATGGATGGCATTTCAAACGCTAAATTAAAATGAAATTGCACGACGCAAAAAGCAAAGTTTCTGCAAAGTTGCTAACAACAACAATTGGAATGAGTACCAAGTACCAATTTGCGTAAGTCACCTGGAAAAGTTACAGAGATCGCATAAATATGCAAATGCGCTGTGGGTACTGCGAGATTATTAGTGCGTTCATTATGCGCAGGCTAATTGCATGTCGTGGCTGTGGGTGGTATGATATTTGAATAATTTTATTATTGTAATCAGGAATTAATTACTATACCATGGAATTCTATGGAAAAAAAAACATGATTTTCTCGATTCTTTCGGCTTAGGTAATAAAATCACTTCTGGAAAACTCATTCTTTAAATAAATGTAAGTGAATAGAAAAATAAGTTAAATGTTAAACTTATTTCTGGAATATTTATTATTAGTAGGATATTTCGAGTTGATAAATTTACATAGAATTGCAAAAAGGATAATCTAGATATGGGGATGAATTATTCAGTACAAGGACTGTTTACGAATGACATAAATCGATCATATTTCTAGTTATGGCATTTTAAGCAGAAACAAGACTTTTAGATATAGATACGTAAATAAAAATTAGGTGAGCCAGTTAGAAATACAATATTGTACTACCAATATTCGTTTATAAATTTTATTACTATTGTTATTGTATATTGCACCAATATTGCATTAGAATATTGCGTACCAATATAAAAACAACATTAAACCAATTATAGATAGATTAGTAGATTATAACGTGGTTACAAGATGGTTATTAAATTCAGAAATACATTGATGATGTTTGTATAACGTATATAATTTTATAGTCCCATAATAAATACTAATACGTAATTACTGGCGCCTCCACCATAAAAACTTCTCATCTAAATCAAAGTGATTATGCGTTTGGTGATTGGCGAACAATTACGGTAAAATTCAAGTGTACATTTGAAAATCTTAGAAATAGTAAGAGATTTTCAATTTGAATTATCGAGGGTCCACTGTAGCTGCTGCCGACTAATAGAAACAAAAGTTCAATTTTTTTTGTAGATCTGTACTTACTAATACAATAAGTCGAAATATTCACTCAAAACTGTCAAAAGGAAAGTAAGGAAATTATGTCCATATGTCCATATGCAGCTTTTAGTCCTATAGACAAGTGGTTCTCTTCCTTTTATGTTCGGCAACCCACCTTTCGATGTTTTTTTTTCATTTTCATACTTCGCTACTATTTTTGAGGTTTTTGTAGCTGATGTCAGAAGAATTAGATGGGAAATTGCTTTGTTGATACAAAAACTTATTTTCTAACCTGAAAATAATAGAGATTTTGAAGGTTGGGTTAGGTTAGGTTATTATTTATTATTTTATCCAAACTGACTATTTTTTTTTTGTTGAATATCTTGTTAAAGATGAGTTGGATAAGTTTTAGCTGTAAAAGGTATTTTTAACTTGGTACTGAAAGAAATTCAAGGTTATGATATAGTGTCTTACAGGAAAATTGCCAGAAAACTTTAGTTTCTAACCTGGCAATGATGATAATTAAAAACTGGTAAGCTTCTAGGTTAGGTTAGGTTAGGTTAGGTTAAGAGAAGTAACTAATTGTCCTGCCAATGATAATATTTAAGACTTTGGTTAAGTTAAATGAATGTTTCAAAATTTGTCTAGGTTATGACTGGATAGATAGCTTCAAAATCATATTTTTGACAGATAGTGCAGCTTGGAATTAGTCAGTTAGTGTATCTGAAAGTTAAGATAATATAAATTAAATAACCTAGCAATGGATTTGTATCGACTAATATTGCAATCTGAACCTTTAAATCTTATCAGAGCAAGCTAAAATTCAATTTTCTTTTTAAAAATTTTTTTTAAATTAATTTTTCCACGCCACGACCCACCGGTTGAGAATCGCTGCTATAGATAAATATATTTTCTCAATAACCCAGAGTTAATTCATATTTTAAAATGATCAAAAGGAAATGATAAAAGGAATCAAATAAGAAACTAGAGTAAAATATTCTAGAAAATTGCTGTCGCGGAATATTGAAAGAATATTTTCTGAATAAATTTTTTTTTATAACTTTGCATTAACCCAACTTAACCTATTCCTACAAAATTCTAAGAAATATTTTACCAAACCATACTTTCTGGAAAAATATTGTATTAATCTTTGAAATTGTCTTCTACAAATCTTAACTATCATGACATTTGCTGTTAAATGTTATCTACATTGACAATATACACAGCACTATTCACGAAGGTTCCAAGCTCACGATTAAACATTAATTTAGTACGTCCTATTTTATATTGAAACCAGTTCATGCTACATCATCAACGTCAATACCTACAACAAAAGCGTAAACAGAATAGCGTGCCATTGATTAATCGATTTTACCCTTGTTGCATTATTATTATTACTGCATATAAATTATTTTCTTTGTTGTTGAGTGCCTAAAAGTACCGATCGCGAGCATATATAAGTACTAAAATCATACTTTGCGAATACTTACTTAAAGAATAATAAATCGTAACATTCGCGCAATGTAAGCAAAAAAATACATAACTCATCAATATTATTGTTACTAGCTTACTTCAAACGTTTGAAGAATATACTAAATTAAATTAATTAACTTGCACTGCCTTCAGTAGTACAATCAAACTACAGCAACAAAATGAAGAAATTACTTATAATCAGTGCGCTTCTTCACTTATCTACTTGCATTTTCGACAATGGTTTGTTCATTAATTATTCAATTAAGAAACAATATATGTTTAACTGTATAATTTATAACAAATATCATTACTTTACACATTATTTTATATGATATACAGAAATTAATTTGGAATGTATCGGAAAACGCTATGAAAACGTAACTTTAACTGCTTATTACCCTGATATTGACGATGAGTCACATGAAAATGGATTTCAAGATAGAAAGGGTCAGAAACTAAGGACTTTACAGGTATTTCATGAAGTGATTTGTATATATTACTAGTAAGTTAATTGATTTCTTTGTTTGTAGGACTTCATTGATGATCGCAATCAATATGTAACTTTATCTATGGATCCTGACTTAGGTATTCCATATGGAACACCAGTTTGTATTCCAGAACTGAATGTGCACTTTGGGCATCGAATTCGAGCGCAAGTTCGCGATTCCAGCAGTGATTTAGCAGGAACTGGCTTTACACGTGCTGAGATTTGTGTTCGTTCAGAGAGTGACAGTTATGATACTACAGTGAATCAATATGTAACATTGGTTTTCGAAAAGAAATTCTGATGGTTATGCTTTCATTGGTTTCTGAAATATAAATAATTAAACTATATTTTTTAAACCTGTTTAGGAAAATTTTTCAAATATTGAAGTGTTAGAAGTATATGAAGTTGCCTAATATAGGGTAAATAAATTAATTTCTTTCACAAACATAGATATGAATAATACAAACATTAAGAACAATAAATTTCACACCTACTATTTAGATTGAAGTAATACATTATTATGCATTGAATATAAAGAATTCTTTTTTAGTTTGTATCGTTCGTATTTGTTACTATATTGCCCTCTACAGTGTTTAAATTGTACTGATTGTGGTATAGAGCATTCCAACTGCTTGTTAAACTACAATATTAAAACGGTGGGCAAAGAAACCGATAGCTCGCTTTAATTTGCATGTATTTTTTAGTTTTTGTGGCAGTGAAAGTTTCTTGTTATGAGAATATACATTTATATTTATATTGGGAAATATATCATCATCCGCATGCGAAAAAAATACAATGAAACACGAAACTAACAAAATGCAAAGGTATTGTTTGTTTGCCCACCACTTGACGTTAACTTCGAACAGATGTATTGGAATGGTCTATTCAACAACATAACCTTCAAATTACTAACAACGCAGGTGGCATAAGTTTTCAAAAACAGACAAAAACATTTTCATATCAAACTTACATTAAAATACTTAAATATGTTCAAATTTGGATTTTCGAGTGGTGATACAAACGAAGCAAATACTGATAAGGTGCCCCAAAATGATGAGAATCACGTAAATAATCAAAATATACAAGAAAATGCAGGTAAATGTAACCTCAAATAATAACAAAATATAACAAAAATATAATATAAAATATATTTTCATAAAATTTAGGAAGAAAACCACAGAAATCAAACGAATGGAAGCAATCACAAGAAATAACAATCGACGACTGTGAAATAGATCCATCCTTTCTCGATACAAATAGTGATTGTCTGCTCAGAATTGAAATAGAAGAAGAATGTGAAATTCTACACGTGTCTGCAGATCTTGTAGCTAAAGCGATTTCCCACACTAAAAACACAGACAATCCTATATTAAAAGCCGACCAAATACACTCTGATTTAATCCCAGCTGAATATGAAGGAGGACTCAAGATCTGGCAATGCACTTATGACTTGCTAGATTATTTATTCCAGAAAAAAATTGAGTTTGGAGGACAGAAGGTGTTAGATTTGGGTTGTGGGGCTGGTATACTAGGTTTATATGCATATAAACAAGGAGCATATGTTTATTTCCAAGATTATGTGAGTATTATTTGCATTTACATCACAGTCCTGCTGAAACATCGCCGCTTTTTATAGAATTTAGACGTGATTAAGAATGTAACCATACCAAATGCACTTCTAAACAATAGAGAAGATACAGATAAACCAAAAGAGTGTAGATTTTATTCAGGAGACTGGCAGTCATTTATTGAAATAACAGAAAATGAACTAAATAGTGATGAGCAACTATTTGATTGTATTTTAACTTCTGAGACTATTTACAACTGTGATAATTATGTAAAACTCAATGATGTGTTCAAAAAGAGACTTAGGAAGACTGGTGTGGTGTAAGTTATGCAACTTAATATACGTACTTTTTTTATATAAATTTTTGTGCATCGAAAATTTCAATTTATTGCAGATATTTAGCAGCAAAAACCTGTTATTTTGGTATTGGAGGAAATCTCAGATGTTTCGAAGACATGCTTAAAGCAGATGACGTGTTTGATATTGAAAAACTGTGGCGGAATCAAAGAGGCGTGCAACGAGAAATCATTGCATTAAGATTTAAATCAAATACTAATGTAAATTAAACTTTAAATTGTACATATGTATATACTTATGCACAATATATACTTATTTGTACAGATATATTAAAATCTTTCACGATTTTGTATTATTGACTTGCTTGCGTTTTTTGAAATTGTAATGTACGGGAGAGCAATATCAAATATGCGCAAAAATGCACAAATATTAGGTTTGTTTCTTTCGTCGTTGGGTGCAGCACTAGCTTTTTGAATGGTGTAGATTGACAGTTGGTGGTGTAGCTGAAAATCTTCAAATCAAACAAGAATAAAAGAAACAAGTGGGTGTAGATAAGTGTGCGCCGAGTACGACAGACAAAAATTTATTGGACGCTGTCAAAAATATCAATTTAATAACCAATCCGCATGCGCTGATTTTCGGTGCAGATCCACACCACCTTGCGAGGTGGTGTAGCACTGGTGCAGCGGATGCAGCACACAACGAATCAAAGAAACATATTGATTTAGCACCAGTGCAGCACCAACTCTCTAAGAATCGGAACAGTGTTGTTAGTGTAGCACTGGTGCTGCACTTCTACACTGCTCTGTTTCTTTGAGAGAGGGTGCTACACCGATTGTCATTTGATTTGCAGTTTTTAATTGCACCAACAACTGCCAATCTACACCATTCAAAAGCTAGTGCTACATCCAACTACCAAAGAAACAGATCTAATGAATTTTGACTTATGCTGTTGTAGTGAAACTTATGCAACTTAATATACAATAAAGGTATTTTAGTTGAGAAATTAATTTTATTAAAGATACTTAATACAAAAATCATCGCATTAACATTTAAATTAAATACTAATGTATATTAAACTTTGAATTGTACATACGTTATTTACTTAATTGTACAGACATATTAAACTTTTTTGTATTATTGACTTCTCTGTTTCTTTAAATGCAAATGTGAATATTTCTCTAGTCACTAAGGTGCTAAACGCTGATACATCCAGCCATCAGCTCCACTATGACCTGCCTTATCACTAGTATCATTCGGTTGAGGCCGAAAGAATTTAATCCGGTCATGAATTCGATCAGTTTGACCTTGCCAGAATTCAATTGACTTCGGTTTTACAATATAACCTCCCCTGGAAAATGTAAAACAGTATATGCGTATAATAAGTTGCCTATCTGCACGAATACTTACCAAAACTCCGGCTTTGGAACTTGTCCTTCTTTATAAGTAGACTTCAATTCATGTTCTTTATTACTCAATGTTTGACGACTTTCGATCACTTTACTCTGATCACTGCATAAAGCACCGATTTGACTGGCGTAAGGCCGGCTGTTGAAGTAATCATGAGCTTCCGACATTGGTAGTTTAACAACAGTGCCTTCTATACGCACGGATCGACTAAATGGACCCCAGAAAAATGTCAATGCTGCATTTGGATTTTCCTCCTTTAAAAGTTAAAGACATTATAGTTTTATCATTGAATAATGTAATATCAATAAGGTAACTTACTAATTCATTGCCTTTTCTACTAGTATAGTGCGTAAAGAACTTGAAACCATCTTTGCCATATCCTTTGCATAGAATCATCCTTGCTGACGGTATACCGTCCCTGTTTTTATAACAGAATCATCACAAATACTTATAAAATAATTGGAACACATTTTACTGTAAATGCAATTAAGTATTCAATAGAAAAACAAAGTTCATACTTCGTAGCTGTCGCTAAACACATGGCATTTGGTTCAATTACACTTGGATTGTTTTTGGCCTCATTAAACCATTTCTCAAACCATGTGATTGGATCATTGGAAGGTAAACTGTCTTCTAGCAAAAGTGTCTCTCTATCATTGTAAGGTACTCTCATTCCTAAATAGAATAAAATTTGTACTTTATTAGGTATATACTCTTATAATTACATGTTTTACCTGAGACATTCATTGTGGTGTTACGAGTTAAAAGCGGTTAAAAACGGTTAAAAACAAAAGAATGTATAAATCAATAATAACCTGCTTGCACACTTGTAGACCTTGTAGCACTGGAATAAAACCGAGAAAATATCTGAGTTATGCAACGACTACCCATTGTTATATCTCTTTTAACTCAATATGTACAATATAATTTAAAGGCCTTATACGTCTTATCGCATTTTATCACTTATCACGTCATTTATGGTCCGATGCAGTGACATCTTGGTTGCCTATACTCAATATAAAATATAATTTAGCACTTGTAATGGTTGAAATTCAAGCATGAATCGTTCTAATTACAAGCAAGAATTCGCAATAAATTATCTATAATAGAGGAAGCATTTGAATTAATTAACGAAGTTCATAGAAATAAAAATGCTTACAGTAAGATATTTAAAGAGGTAATAAACACTAGTCATTGGTTTGTTTTTTAAATATTGTTAATTAATTTATTATGAAATTTAATAATTTTTAATTAATTATAGACTGATTAGTAGAACAATATTACGAATATTACCCAAAAGAAATATTCCGATGTATAAGTTTTCTTGGTTG
>JAODVP010177394.1:0-17694 GCA_025400035.1 Tetradonia laticeps
TGATTTTAACATTATAATTATGAAATTTCATATTCCAATATTATTTTAGGTTCATTAATCATTTGACCATACGCCACTAAAACCCATCCTTAGGATACCCACCCGAGAGTGTCTGGTCCCATGTCTACAGGGGTCTGACGCACTAGACGTGGTCAGCAAGGTATCTTACTCCGTCTGCATGCGTCTAGGGCGTTCCCAGCAGAACACCAGGACGGCGCACCCCGTCGTTCTGGGACAAGTTAGAACAGGTTATAAAACGAACCAACGGATTTGGGTGTGAACTGAAGTTCTCCCGTAGGTACAGGCCAGTTGAACGGCGAATTCTTGTAGTGTGGGCAGCTCAGCTTCGAGAATTTGGCTGTTACGAATGTACCACGGGAGATTCAGAGAGCCTCTTAAGAGACGCATGTGTGTGCTATGCAGCTTATCGAGATGGTAAGGTGAGGCAGAGCCCCAAATAGCTATGGCGTATGTTATAATGCTGCGGAGAAAAGCAGTGAATGCTCTCTTTTTGGTGTGGATGTTAATTGATTCGTGGAGGAAGAATGTTTAAAGCGCTACGTACGCCGCGTAGGCCTTTTCCCTTGCGTATTTAATGTATAGGATCCAAGTCAGCCGTCTGTCCAGGAACATACCCAGGTATTTGGCCTTAGGTTTCCACTCGATCTGGTGGTCTAGAACACGAAGTTCTGGAGGCGTGAAACAGCTTCGGACTTCGACTCGTTGATACGTAATCTCCACCCCTCGTACCACGACAGCAAGCGGACCAGGTGACGTTGGATGGCTGACGCGCAAAAACGCAGCATCCGGTGTGACGACATTAGTGCGATGTCGTCGGCGTATAACGGAGTCATCACCTTTCGATGCATGGGCATGTCGTAGCAGAAGATGTTGAAAAGCAACGTAGACAGTCTAGATCCTTGACGTACCACCGCCAACATTTCGCGGGGATTCGAGAGGTCCTCTCCAACCCGGACCTGAAACGAACGTGCGATGAGGAACGACCGAATTGTGAGTACGAAGTGTTCGGGCTAGTTTAGCTTGTGAAGCTTGAGTTGATGTTGGGTGCTGTGACCAGTTCTGAAACCAAACTGTTAGTTGGGGATGACATGCTTTTCCTCAACGTGGTCCACAAGGCGCTTCAGGATTGCTCCCTCGGCCACCTTGCTTATTGCGCTGAGGAGACTGATTCGTCTAGTAGTCATAACGAATTTTGCCACATACACTGAAAACAACAACTTTCAATATAATGTAATCGCTCCATCCAAGCTGCGTTGTGTTTTCATACGTACTTCAAATCTTATCATCAAATCCCGCACGAAACAATAAAACAAATAGTTAGCGTTCATACGCTACAGACGAATTCATAAATAGGAAATTTCTTGCAAACGGTTGGTCCAATCGACCTAAGTTTTTCTCAGAAACCATCTCAGTGATTTCCTAAACATATTTGCTATTTACACTAATCCTCTATGTTTATAATAAAAAAACATGAATTTTTATATATTGAAATTAAGATTGAGATGAAGGAGACACATATAATTGCAAAAGTTTTGAAGACAGAATTTTATAGAAACGTGTAGCATTACGAGCCTTTACTAAAAATATAATTCTTGTACATTTCAACAACATATTTAGGGTTTCCGGGAAAGTTTAAATGAATTGGATAAGATTATAGGTTTGTTCGTTCTACGTGGGTCGAGCAAGAGCAAACAAACAAACGCAAATATTTAGAGTAACTCATGGAATACATTTAACTATTCTACAGGTTTTTATTCACGGTATCTACGTACTTTTTCTTACTTTTCATCAGGATGAGGAGCAGACAAAAATATTTGTAAATATTAGTCACACAAACATCGAGCAGTCTGTTAAGGTCACATGAATAAAGGGAATATATATGCAGAAAAACAAACTAAGCAAAAATAATCGGCAGTAACAAACAAACCTATTACTGAATAATGAATCGAAAAATGCAATTATCTTTCCCGAAGTTTTTTAAAGACACAGATTACGGTATGTTCTTAAATTGTGTGGATTATATCATCCAAACATCATTTTCTAAGGTGAAAGCGCTGGGCACTATTTACCAGGCACATGATAAAATGTGTGCAATCATAAATATATTCATCATCCTTGCCAAGAAAATGATCTGTGTAATCTCCCCACAAAGCCAATATATTAAAAATAATGTAATTTATTCACTTGTTTACTTACACATTATATCATACTTGTTATACACTAGTTTCGAACAACATTCTCCGCAGCTACGATGGCATGTTGCGACTGCTCTCTATTCCACTTGGTTAACAGTCTCTGCAACAATACTTCACTCATTTTCGGCAATCTATGCTGATGCACAGTGCTACCACTGATGGAGAGAAGATGAGGTAACTGATTGTTTTCGCAAGATTCATCTACTCCTACATCCAGTTGATTTCTCGGTTTACTGGGAGTATGATTATGATTGATAAGGCGTGGACGGTTTAGCAATGAGCGCTGTCTGCTGGTTTTAGTTGCACGAGGGGAGAGAAATATTCGACGTCTTTTCATTTTTACAGTTGAAGGTTTCTACAAATGGATAAATAAATAGATAGTAAGAACACTAATTTAGATAGCACCTAGTATAATAAGGAATAACACTATTGTGAGAATTAAAAAACTTACACGTAAATATTGTTTAGATTTGTGAATCTCCGATTGGTACCCACAAACATCTTCAAAATGAAGTCCTAAAATGAACTATTGTTATACAACAATACCTATTAGAATAAAATTCAACAATTATGACCTTCAGTTTTGACTGGTTCCTTATTTTGATTTGTCCCTGGCTTGGAATGTAAAGAAGGGAATTTAAATTTCATCTCAACTTCACCTCCTATTTCATTGTTATTATTACATACAGTAACACTCCATTTATCTGAAAGTTTCATCATTTCAACTTCAATTTTTTGTTCTTTCCAAGTTATAATCCAATATTCATACTTTGTTTGTTTATATGCGATTTGTCATTGGTTATTTTACCAGGTAGGAATTTGGTCTCCTTATCTATCAAAACATCGTTGGAGAAGCACTGAGTTCCTTTCGTAGCGGTCCTGCTATCTTTCTTTGTCTCTATCAATATAAACAAGAGTCAATTTGGATGTGAACCAGAAATTTTCGAAGTTAATAGACATATGTAGAAAAATATGTACCTGCTGGTGCAATTAATTGTCTGGTCTGAAGACTTAAACCTCTGTCGTTTGTTGAAAATGGTGGAGAAGGAAATAAAAAGCGGAATGGGTGTAGATGCAACAAAGGTGTAATGATTACTTATTACTAATCATACTGATGCTTTTTAAAAATAGTGGTAACTGTTTACAGCTTACTCTTTACTGCCTTTACTGTTTACTGTTTACATGTGTATTTGTAGGTTAGCTTTGGAAGGTACATACGTATACTCATCTATTGTTGCACTTTGCTAAGATTGGTACCTTCATCCGATGTGCTTTCAGGCGATTGCGTGTTATGCAACATGTAGAAAGTGATCCACCCTTTCGGGATCTCGTCCACATTGACTGGGTTGATGCGATCAAAATTTAAAGCATCAACATCATCACCAACATTAACATTGGCACCATCGACATAACCATCAGCACCGCCAGCATTAGCCACACCGATATCTTGCTCAGCCAACTTTGCCTGGACTTGAGAGGAGTCCTCCTCTGGAGTGAGATTATTATTAGTCAGGACTTGCTTCGTTAAAATATTCGCGGCTTCTTCAATCAACTCCAAATTCTCAATATTATTATTTGGGTTTGATATGTCCTCACTGAAAATGGAAGCACTAGGGCTTTCTTTTCTTTTAATATGAATGTTAGCGCTAGTTTTTGGTAGTAGTCTTGTTTTTGTTGTTGTTTTCGGGATTGTTTTCATCTCCCTATTAGTCGGTGCTCTGATCTCCTCATGATTCAAGGTATCAATCAATATATTTGCTATCAACTGATCCAATTTGGGATCGCCGGGTTGTCCAACCTCCCCGAAATTGCCAAATTCGGTGAAGTCTAGAAACGTAGGCCTAGGCTTCAGTTTTGGTAGCTTCGTACCCTGAAATACAGGTATCCTTGATCTGGACTTTGGGGTTAACTGCATGTGACCAGGTTCGACTAATTCCATGATTTCAAGTATTTCGATATGTTTGGCTGAAGTGGACCTTCCTGACGCTCTATTGATATTACTTGCAGAGCTTTTATTGATACTTCGGTTATTTTGGTTCCTTTGGTTACTTTGCCAATTGTTAGATCTATGTGTTTTCGGTAACATGAATGATTTTTTGTTATTACTTGATTCTCTGTATTTATTCAAAGATCTCTGCGTGTAACTTGACCTCAGAGTTCTATTATAGTCTTTCGAAAGGTCTATCAATGGAAGAGTTGTCCTTTGCGAATGTCTCGTAGATTTTCTCTCGCTTCGGCATTCGGGACTTGTTGAGTTGGAGAAATACGAAATATTATTTAATACATCTTGTTCTCGTCGTAAATCAAAATCTTTTATTCGATCCTGTAAGCGTTTCTCTTCACGCTTCAGCTGGCGTTGTAATAATTTTTGTTTTAATTTATTTGGAAGCAAATCGGATACCATGCCGCCATCTTGATACGAAGATGCTGTCCTTAACTTTGCGGACTTTCTCGAGTCATCTACATCAATAGGTATATAGAAAACGGAAGATTTCTGTATGGTCTTCTTAAATGCTTGTTTTTCGATAATATCTTTATCCAGATCATTATCTACATCTTCCTTTCTGGATGTTTTCTGTTTAGTTATATTAATTTTTGTTGTTTTGTGTTTTATTTTGTATCTTGAAGACCTTGGAGATGACGGATCATCCAAACTATCAACCAAACTTGTATCCGATTGTGGGTCTTTATCATCCATAGAATCATTTGAAGATACATTCACTTCCATAGAACTGGTACGTGGGAGAGCTGATAATCGTGGAACTATTGGTGACGAAGTTGTTGTCCTTTTATAAGGGCTTCCTGCGTTTATTTCAATATCACTATTTGCATATTCCACTGTTAGAGAATCTTGGGGTTTCTTAGAATTCTCCTTTTCTTCTGTAACAACTTCTTCGACAATTTCAGCATCAATTTCTTCTCTTTGTGTTGAATCTTTAACATTTTCAATATCTTCAGTATTTGTACTATTCTTATTAATATCATTCATATTCAACTTAAAATTATATGCTTTTTGTTTAGTAATATTATCATCCAGCATTTCAACACTCGTTGAAGGACACGGCGTATGCAAAACATCATGCATCACTTGATTGAATATTGTATTGAGGGTTGACTGACTTAACTGCACATTCGTAATCACATTTAGGTTAGTTTTGTCGACAGAATGACTGGGTCTTATCTTATCTTCATTTTCAGCCGAATTTTGATTGAGTTTAAAATCCTTAATGTCCTTCATGTTATTAATATCATTAATATCATTAATTACAAATTGATATTTAATAGGAAGATTCCCATCTACTTGACCATTACTTGTTTCCGCTTGATGAGTAACATCACAAATTCCATTGGTGTTAATCCTGTACGCTTTGGTTGCTTGTACATTCTGACTCGTAGATGGCGCCACAGAACTAGACGAGTAATTATTATTAGTCATACTTTCTGTACTCCTTGGGTAGCAATCGGAAATGTCAGTTCTCGCAGTATGTTCAGTACTTGAATAAATCACATATGACTCTTCCTCTTCCTCAGATCTGGGTACAGCAGACGCAGATTCAGAAGGCGATCGTAAGTCTTGTTTTGAGGTTAGGTTCCCCTTGTTTGGCGATTGTTTCATGGTGAGATGAGATGGATATAAATGTTTTGGAGAGTCTTGTAGGCTTTTTGTTGATGAGGCCTTACCTCGGTATCCACGTCCACCAAATTGCCATTCGGCGAATGAAGACGGAAATGATGACATGGCTTTAGTTGCGTTGTTGATTTTGGAACTTTCCCAGAAGCGTTTCATGAGCGTTGATTTGCGAATGTCTGGATTTTTACGTTTTGAGAGATTCAGGTTTGTATCACTTGCAGTATGCTGACTTGTGGTACTGTCAGAGTCGGAGGGATCAGAGGAATTATAGCTGTCTTGTGAGGAAGATCTTTGTTGAGCCAGAAGATGCCTGAAATTAGTTTATTATTGAGAAAAAATATTGCGCTTCAAAATCGGATACGTGCATGTTGACAAGGAACCTTTTAGGTACGGGAATATGTACGAACGTATTCATACCAATTTGTTAAACGGCTTTGAGGCGTTGACATGTCAGACATTTTAATAGCTTCTATCCATCTATCTAAGTTTTAATGTTATATGATATAAACAGTTTATGATATAAACAGTTAAGGAAGTCATTGTCTCCTGCATCATGAGTTACGAGTTAAATCATTAATTTTATTTATTTAGTACCCGCACTGTGCCAAGTTCAACCAGAAATAAACCTCGACTCACAAAGTTTGATGAAATCTCTTGCGTGCAGATCTATCGAACGTTTGTTAACGCACGTGGGAATAATGTAGGTCAATAACTACCTGACTAACTTCATTAATTAACATGTAACTCATATATTATTGACTTAGCTGAACACAATCTGAACAGAACCAAACCGAAGTTAATCCTCAACATTATCTATAATAATCAACTTATAAAAATAACCTGATTATTAAATAACATAACTGAATACACTTCGGAATTGTCGAACATAACCTAATTTACCTAACCTAATGACTAGTTAACCTAAAAATATTTTCGCTAAAATATATTTAAAAAACACAATACACTACTTTTAACATCACTTATGTGAATACGGATGTTACTTATGTTAAAACGTGGTATGCATGAATGTGTGTATGAACTTGGTAAGTTATTTATGTAGGTTTATTATTATAATGTGGAACTAGGGCGTAATATATTTATCAACTACTGACTGTTGTGGGCCACATCGCGTGTACGAATGACTTTCGCGATCGCCGACGCATAGCTACACCCTGGAGAGCGTAGGAGACCGAGGGTAAGCTCACCTCGTTTTAGAGTTACGAGTTGGAGTTTCAGATTCGTTCCGTCATCGTGATTGCCTCGCGTCGGCGTCGACATCAGCATCGATAATAAGTTATATAGATGTAGGAGTTATTGTTATGTGAGTAGTGCCTTGGAAAATAGGCTTGGCTATTTGGCATTAAGTGATTCGACGATATTAAGTTAATTAACTCTATGGATGTGTTGAGAAAG
This sequence comes from Tetradonia laticeps, assembly GCA_025400035.1. Taxonomy (NCBI): domain Eukaryota; kingdom Metazoa; phylum Arthropoda; class Insecta; order Coleoptera; family Staphylinidae; genus Tetradonia; species Tetradonia laticeps. The sequence goes on from JAODVP010177394.1 coordinate 7,261, forward strand.
TTCTATCTTCTTTGGATTAGGTGTTTTTAGGTTATGTTAGCTTATTTTACGTATATACTTGCGCATGATGGTTTCAGGGGCGCTGAGCCGCCTTCGTCGCAGTAAAATCGGGACGGTCAAATCAACGCGGTCCCCGAAACGCCTGCTTCGCCTCACATCGACCTCGTCGTTATTCATCCCTGAAACTAATATTATGCGCTATAATGATAATGAGGTCTATTTGCATATTTTTACATTTCACATTTTATATTTCACGTTTCATATGGAATATCGAACACAGCACATGGAATATGGAACATGGAATAGTACACATAGGACGTTTAGAGGTGGGACAACAAGCCTATTATTTTTCAGACATGTTGGTTTAAAATGTTAAACATAAATTTTGATGCCTACGTAGATATTGTTTGTGCGTGCAGTCATATGGTATCATAAACAACTTTGTCTATTTTCTGAGGCTTTGCTAAGGTTTTACGCGGACAAAATCCATTGAAAATTTATCGAAAACCTTACATAAAAATATTGTATGTTGTACTCACCATGAAACTTTCCATAGATGACGCTGAAATATGCAGGTTTTTATTTATTTTTTTTTCTTCAGAATTTTAAAAAAGTGAGTTTTTGACAAATTCAAGATCAAACTTTGTTTTGCATGACCTTGAAGATACAAAATTCAAATGAAAGCTTGTTGCAAAACAATTTAGTATGTATTTGATGTAACTCGATTGAAGCCTGTGAAATCATAGGTTTTGTGATATCGTGTTTGTGTAAAATTGCGGTTTTTGTGAAACTTTAATGGTCTATTACTTGAAAACTATATCATGTGAAAACTTTAAATTTTGCTATTTCTCCTATCTCTAGGATGGTTAGTTTTTTTCTTTGGTTCACTTGACATGCACTAACCCATACCCAAATTGTCAGGTTCAGCACAAATCATCCCAATTAAGTAGGTTTAAGAAAGTGCATATTTAGGTCATTTTAGATGATAATCTAACCCTAATTTAGGTCTTTTTTTATGAGAGACGACATTCATATATATTGCTCCAGGAATTGTAAAACGAACATATCACACTTTTAGTAATTTTGGAATTGAATAGTGAGGAAAATAATAGGTTAAAACCAGGCCCAAATAATTACACTATAAATATTGCATAGATTAACCTACGCAAAAGAGCCGGTCTTCAGCTGATGGTGATACTGCGATAATTGGAGATTTGATTTTTTAATTACCTTCTTATTTTGGATTAATTTGACAATATATTGTCGTTAAAAAGTCTATGTTACAGCGCAGGTTCATTTCTAAAATGTTCTTCGGAGAAATTTGCGATTTTAAGGAAGTAACAATCTATTATGAACATACAAATACTCTGAAAATGTAAACTAAAAAAAATAAAATAAAATAAAGAATGAAATAACACCAAAGAGTAAAATAAAAATAAACTATAAACTATAACCAAGGAAAAGCGTTGAAGGAAATTTGTGTCAGATCGTATCGCGTTTCTTATACAAAGTCAACCTAATATACTCCATATACATATTATACAACTGCGTGAAGTTGTTAAAAATTAACATACGGGTTGGTGGAGTAAGTATGATTCATACAACTGTTCATTATGAATAATGTACACACTACATGTACCTACTATTTAACAGAATAAGAATACAAACAGTGAGTACTTACTTTCTTACTTAATGACTGTTACTGTTCTCATGGTAATTCCACTTCACATTGCAATTTGTTGAGAATTTTCTTGTTTTATTATATTGCCTTTATATTTGTTAGTGTCATATTTTCCATTATATCAGTAATTTTTGTTCTTCTTCAATTAAATACTTTGTTAAACTCCATACAGATTGGTTCTATTAAGCCGAATATTAATTTAGAATTGAAAATCGAGAATATCGCAGGGTAAGTTCGCGACATCGTCAACATGCTGTTCGCCGGAGGCGGCCGGACGTCACGTCGCTCGAACGCATTTCAAAATGCTCGTAATAATAACCGGTCGATACTAACCATACTAACCGATTGTTACCACTACCACCAGAACTTACTACATCAACCATGCCACGTATACTCTAACAACTCGTAACAAACTCCAACAAAAATCGAAACGGCGGATAGTGAAACACGCTGCACACTGAAAATTCTTCCCGGTCGGCGGCGGCGGCGGTGGCACTCGTCTCCCCTGTACACACTATGTTTGCATGACAACCATATTCTACGCTACTACAATCAATCACACAAGTACACATTGTTTGTGTACATAATAATGCGCATAGGTTAAGTTAGGTTAACTTAAGGTTTATAAGTATTACAAGTATTTATATTTAAATTATATATAGGCCTATCAAGTAAGGAATACAGAGGCACAACAGCTACAAACCAAGCTTTACCTAATATCTAACCTAACATAATACATATAAATAAGGTTAGGTCAGATTAATATTATTGAATTATTGAAATTATTTTAGAAACTACATTATATACCAATTCAACTTAATAAACCCACCACAGATTATGAACTATTAATTAATATAATCAATTATTCGTTTAAACAACCATGGCCTTTTTAACACACTCAGTGACAAATTTCTCGCGAGGATTGTGGCACTTCTCCAATCCCAGGAAATCTTCAATGCGCTTCAGCGTCTCCTCAGAGAACTTCTGTCCTCTGATATCAGTGATGATTTGCGCTTCGCCAGTATACCCACTGGAGAGGAGTCCAGGTGGTACCACCAGCGAAATATCAGCGATGCGTCCTTGCTCAACATCGAGTTTCACACGTAACTCGTTGGAATCTGTGGGATTGTTGAGCAGAGAGGCCGGCACTTGGAAGCTACGGAAGATAGAAAATTTCGGGGAGTTGCCAAAGCACCAGTCCCATTTGAGTAGATTGTCGCGAATGTCCTTCAGACCGGGGAACCACGCGTCGGTAGGATTAATCATCTGGAAGCCGCGTTGTTGCTTTGCAAGCTCCATACCGCCATCTTGAAGGGATCCTGGAACGGTGCGCATGTACTCCCATCCAATGGCAGAAAGTAAGCCGTCTGTAGTCACAGATGGTGCTGTGTCCGTCAAGTTCATTTGATTGGAAATTGATGTGATCTTGAAATTTATTATTGTTTACAATTAACGGATTGAATAACAGTTTAAATATTAATGAACTAGTTTATCATTAGTTTATCATTAGACCACATGCTGATCAAAACATGCTGAATTTAATTACAATGAACTATAACCCTACCTTATCTTTAGACATGGATTGCAACATGTCCGTCTTGTTGACGTTCACTGATAGGGTACAATTCTGATAAGAGTTTAGCGATGATTCCACTTTGGCGCCAAGTTTAGAAACCTAAACAACAACAAAAACAGATTATAAAAACTTGACATAACTTAATATAGACTACACTTAACCTAACAGGAAAAAAACTTAATTTAATATATGAAAATATTTCACACCTGTTTATCATAGAAAACCAAGTTCCCACCATCATTGTGCGCAGACACTCCATACTTCCTAAACATCGCTCTAGAAATGACTCCCATGTTGTATTCGGCGGAAGAAGCTTGTCCGAAGAATGTAAAATTCATCATTCCTTGATCCTGATACTGAATATCAGCATCAGTTTGTTTCCTTGCAACAGGAATATCCTTGCCAAACCCGTGTACATCCAACCACGGATTCCCATTCTTCCCGAGAACAACACAAGGGTCGTTCCTATAATATAACATGACATTCAGATTCTTACAGTCCATATTCATATTCAGCCATTGTTCCAACGCCAGATTGGTGAAGACGTCATTCGATTGCGAGATAAAGACTGCCTTTTCGACATCCTGTCCGCCAGTGCGGCGCGAACCGGAAATGGAGGTGGCTAATGGTCGTACCATCATTTTCATTGCTGTGTGCGCGCGCTGCATTAACGCCATTTTGATTGATGGGTGGATTTTAATAGATATGTCTATATCACACTTTGTTTAAGTAACTTTAGTTAGTTTAGCGACTGTAGGTACAACTTGAAAAGATTCGTCTATTGTAGCTGTTGTGCCTTGCAGTTGCCTGTATTCCGAATATGTGAGGTCGGATTTGTTCGTTCAGTAGACGTTTTTATGCGCGGCTGTCATCGAGATCAAATACTCGTGCACGTTAAGGGTCTGGTGCAACCACTTCCACGTTTGGTGTAAATTGCCGAGACGGTAGCGGATGCCAAGGCAGTCTCCAGAAGTGTGTATCATTCCTCTATTTCTTGCAACTGCAGATGGAAACTTTCCGCGGCGAGACGACGACGCGGAATTTAACTTTGGTGGAATCACCTACTCAGATCTGAAAATAAAAGCAGAAGCGTTATTATAACAAGAAAAACAAATGTAAGACCAAGAAAATAAAAGACAAGAAGAAGCAAAAATATACATATAGTGGAAAATAATCCAAAATTGCATTATTTACATACAATTAGTAAATAAATAAATATATTTTGAAATAATAGTGTGAGATAATAGTGTGAAATCGAAAATTTGTTATTGGAGAGTAATGAAAGAGTTGTCGGAAATGTTAACTTCAATTTAACGACAATATCCCTGATGATAAACTGGTTACAATTATAAGGAACATTGGAATTAGACATTTCCTACGACTGTTTCATTAACTATGTATTATTTAAACAGTAGAATGATGCAATACAGGTGTGTTTACAAACACGCTTGGTTATATTTATGATGTTAAATACCTAGCTAGAGAGTAATTTATAAAGCCAGACGAAAAAATGTATTATTAACATGCCTAGACAGCGTCAAGCGAAAAGTTAGACGTAGTTTCTCTGCTAATTATTCATTATGTATTAAAAATAGTAATAGTAATATCTACGAGTAGATTAAGTAGATAATGAATATGCGTAGCGACTCAACTGTGCAAAGTCCAGCCAGTGTGAAGTGGTGAGTTTGCGGGACGTAAATAATGGAAATGTATCTCTGATTATATGACCAGCAGTTGATCTAATTGTGGATAGCATAGAGTTGTTGAAGGTTAGATTCTCGTGGAGGTCAAGCAAACTTTGTTAGCTGAATAAATCATTCTCTAGCACATCATCTTGTAGCTAATATATATAGTTCGAAGCATTTGATATCCTGATATTAATTTTTTTAATGAAAATTAAGTGTTATTTGTACATTATATAACCTCCTTTTTACTTATTTTTTTTATAGTCAATTAGTTAGGTTATATGCTGTTTGCTTAGTACCCATTGCATTGACTAAACGAATTGTTTGTTTTAAGAACATATTGATTATATTATCAAATGCAAGTATTAACTCTTAACTAAATATTCTAAGCAGCGAGGATGAATTTTACATATGAAAAATTGCTGAAGTTTGAGACTAACCCGTTCAAAATCATTGATCTATTCAATATAATGATCTCCAAGGTGTTAACAGAGCACCCAATAGGTGCCACACATATGTGGCAGGAATATGATATTGAGTGATTAATGTGAGCATATCCCTAAGTACATACATAACTAAGTACTAACATAACTTGCTGCAATACTCTGTTGTTCGTTTTCCAGCATTTTCATTTACTGGTCTCGTGTGTCCTCAAACGTTTTAGGGGCAGAATTAGATGAACGCAGTTTAAAGTCTCCCTTCTATCATCTGTTTTGTGCTGCTGAATTGGTGGTTTTCGATAATATAATTTCCGAGAGAGCTAATTGCACGTGTACTGACATAACAATTGAACGATATTATAACTACAATTTTGTTGTAAACTGTATATTAGACCTTCATATATATATAGTGTAAGCTGAAATGTTTGGAAAATTTTGAGGTAAAATTTGTTAGCCCTCCACGGAAAGCCAATTGCCAATTTAAACAACAATTCTATTCTAGTTTTATTAAGTAAAAAGTCATACATGTATACTAACTACCTTACATACAAATAGATAGAGGAAACAGGTGGCACCTGTTAATAAATAATTTATAGAGATATTAGCTGAGCATGATAATGGCAAGTGAAGATTGTAAAATCTCTAGCAAGTTTTCGAGAACTTTAGAGTTAGATAATATACTGAATGCAGTTACAACTGTATTAAATAGTATTGCGTGCGAAAACAAAACTAGGCCAGTGTACAATAATGCAATAACAACTTATTGTTATCACAATACCATTCTTTTCAATTTTTGTGTAAACGTGAACACAAACATATACAATCATTGTTCGTAACCCATTACGGTTTAGTCACTTTACTACAAGGAAAACAATGAGCCAAAACCATCGCTGTTTTATTTTACTTATACGAAATAGGTATAAGTCAATTTCGGTATTTTTGGTTTATAAATAATATAATTAATAAGAGCATTGACTTACATTTATCAGGGAAGTTGTAGTTTAATGTGAGCGGTGAGGAACCAGTTTCAATGAACCAGTTTCGTATTGAAAGGATAGTAGTAAAGAAGCAAAGTTTCACTCCAACTGGTAGCGTCGCTAACTAGTCTGATTAGACGAACAAGCTGAGTGAGCGGACTGAGTCCACTGCGCTGAGCGTTGGCATTAAATACCTGCAGCGATAGAGCGCGACAAGAGTTCGAGTCCGGATTGTGATTAAATCATGCTATTTCACTTGGTTTCACGCTCATGCTGGTTCCTGCACAGCAGCACAACAGCAATGTGGCAAAACAAAGGCAGAGTTCATATCGCTCACGTTGTGTGATAGTGAACAGCGTAAATATCACAAATATTTTGATATGTGTGAATCAAAAATTACGAGGATCGTTGGGGTTGTCGTCGTGGAAATGAAAGCATCGACAGATGAGTTGAGTGCTTTTCATTTAGACCAATTTACTGAGAATGCTCATTTATGTAGAGAATAGATTGTTTCATTTACATTTTTTGTAGATTTTACTGTTTACCGCGTCTGATTTGAATAAAAGTTTGCACAGTTACTCTTGGTACCAAAACAAATTAAATTAGTTAAGCAGGGAATATTTATTTAATAATTTTGGAGATGTAAAGGTTTCGAAAAAAACGCGAAAAATTCAAAACAGCAAATTTTTAAACCATTGTAGACGCTGAGTAGGCTAGAGACCTGGCCGCCCATGATTTTACCTTACATTTACATATTTTTCGAGGTACGATCGTAATAAAGAAAAAGGTGCCTTCAGTACTATTTGTTAAATCAATGAACTATCTACCCATATTTCTATACAGTAGAACTCTGATTATCCGGACGGCATGCAGGGCCATACGAGTATGTATGTATTTTACCATTGGTAAATCCTCGCCCGGATGGTCGAATTTCGAATTTTTTTGACAATCAATATTATTGGGCAGTTAGTAAAGGTGTTTCATATAAAACCTTAGTTTGAACATATTATCAGGTACGCGCCACACAAAATAGAATTTAATATAGAACACCAACTTAAGTACGGATATGTGGTCCCCTATTAAGTGCGCTTATTTTAAATGTTTCTACCCGTTGACGTGAAATTCATTTTAACTTACGATAAATTGAATTCTTGTGCTTTAAGAAATTTATTCTATTCGGGTTCCAAATTAAATGTAGATCGTTTTAAATCGAGGCTAAATTTGATTTATAAAACGCCTATCCAAATACCACAGATTCAACGATTCCTCCAGAATCTTTTTCCAAATGAATAAAAATGCACCGTAAGTTCATATATAATGTATTAGTTAAATGCTATCCATGCCTAATCTTTGTAGATCTTTCTAAAACACAGTTAAAAAACCAACCACAGAATAAATGAAATGGCAAATGAAGAAGAAAAATTTGGAGAAAGGGAAGAAAATTATATTTTGCAATATTATTTATATTATCTATAAATGAAAGAAAAATTAAAACAAAGAGTACGCTATTTTCTTTCGATGCCGTAACTATAAGCCTATTTTTTAAATAATTTGGGAGATGAGTGCAATTTGTTGTCTTTCAAAATGATTGTTGAATAGGACAACATAATGACGTACTTGGGAAGAGCATTTATCTTTCGAATCAAAATTATAGTTTTACAAAATTCAAACAATTTGATAAAAGGATAAGAAAGGATTACATATTACAATTAATCACAGGTGCATACAAAATTTCACAAGTAATTTTACAAGAAAATAATATGTATTAACTAACTAATTAAGTAACTAACTTTTTTATTTCAAAATTCATTACGAACATGAACCAAGGCATCAAGCCAAAATTAATCGAAAAATTGTTAAGCCCATTTCGAATTTTTGTATATTTATCGACAGAATTCTTTCGACTGAAGATTCCATAAATTGATTGTTAGTAATAAATGCTTCAGAGATTGCACGTTTGTAAGAAAGAAAAACAATAAAAAGAATTAAATTAATTAGAGGTGTTTCCATGACAAAATTTAATTTAATACAAAATAATATAATTTGATACGCTTGCAGTGCAGCGGTAGCAATAACGAAAAGGACAGGAACACCACCAAATAAGTAACTTTATTATTATTAGGACCACATTTTTTTACCATGTAGATAGCGTTCTATACAATTCTATTTTCTATGGTACACGCTTTTCGTTTTGTATTACGTAATTGAACGTATTTTGTATGGAGAATTTTATCTGTCCAATCACCCGGATATTTGATTATCCGGACTGGGTCCCGTTCCATTTAGTCCAGATAACCAAATATAAACAACCTTAACAAAACCATAATCATCGCTATCCACCATTTAACTACTTCTCAAATTGATTGCAATCAAATATCGCTACATTATTCCAATTGTAACAGCTCGTTGTGCAACAACATTTTTACCTATCCACAATTTAAAATTTTTTTGCTCGGCAAGTTGCCAAAACTACACCCTTCTCTCAAAATGGGGGTGGGGGTAGTCCTTAAAATTTGCTTTGACCTTCTACCGATGGTCTATTGTCGCCTGCACAGAAGAGTTCTGGAAAGGACGAAGGATGTTACGAGCACAACACCATCCTCCAACAAGTGCTCCACACCACGAAAAACGACAGACGGCTTTAATAGCATCCTTTGACAACGACTCTGTGCAGTTCATCGAGACAATTTATCAGAGAAGTTCTTCCACAAGCAGGCGCGCTAACGGTGATGCTCGCCCGATGAGCATAGGTGCTAGTGTATGGCTGGGTGATCGCTCAGCCCCATCTTGTTCAACTTGAAATTCAGCCACTCATCCGCAGCACCATCAGCAGGGATGTGGGGTGAGTATAAAGGGATATAAGATCCAAGTCTTTGCTTATACCGATGACTTGGTCCTTGCCCCAACCACCCAACATCTAAAACGTCTAAAATGAGCCACCGCCATCTACATGCGGACTACAATTCAAGTCGTCGAAGTGTACCGTCCTACATATGTATTGCAGCGGCTCCATCAAAGTCGCACCAACCGGGTTCTGCTGTGACACAATCACAACAATAACAGCCAATCTGGTGTTAACGCCACCAACACCTTCATCGTCCCGCAAGTCCACTTCACTCTACGGAGCTGTACATTTGAGGTAGTTTATACTTTGCATTAAACTTTATTATTCAAGCTTAATTATTTGATAAGTTGGATCCGCTTCTATTAATAGAATTAATAATTGGCCCCCTTATCAGAGACCGCTATGTTTTGATATGATAAATTCCAGCCATATTTCGTTGATAGTCAATGAGTAAGTAAATACATAATTTGTGTAAGTTATTTACGTGCTCCTTCACACACACACCCAAGGAATTCATAGCACTTCATATGAAGGTGAAGGAGACTTGATATATAATTAATACCTAATAATCATAGAGTTAAATGGGATATTACATAATGTAAGTATTATTAATTCTTATAAAATTAACGTAATTTTTCTTTTCCAAGTTAAATTCAAATCTCGTTTATATTATGGAGTCGCTCATGAACGCAACGTGGGGGGAAAACAAACATAACCCCAAAATATTCCATGTTTTTAAAGTTCCCAAAGTTCACAACATAATAAATGGTTTAAAATATTGATGTCACTAAATGTAGGGCACGTGTAGAAAGTGTTACCAACATAGCATACTATTGAAATCCATTTCAATTAACAATACGTTTGATAATAATTACACCGTATCCATTTTAAGGGGACGACTGATCTGCGTCGGATCAGCCAAAATGATTTATAATCAGAAAAATTTGTAGAATATTTTGTAAATAAAGTTAGATCTAGGTAAGACTGCAGTTTTTCAGAATTAATTAATGAAAAAAATGCGCTTTATATGTAGGATTATATGAGAGTGACGCACTGGCATGTCAGCTGGCCGTTCCACCCGTGATTCAGGTGAACCGCTCTCCGGCCTGTTGATTTATGTGACAGGTTTATTACTTTCGGGGGCAGCGCGCTCACTAGCGTTAAAAATACTATAAAAATAGTTTTTATTCAAGAAATATAAATTAGTAAATAAATGCAAACCAATTATTT
>JAODVP010177505.1:0-17686 GCA_025400035.1 Tetradonia laticeps
TAAAAAATCTGAAATTTTTGTATGATGTAGTCAGATGGTTAAACTAGTTATTCTAGAAAAATAGAAGTTTTAGATTTATAACCAAGGGGTGTCGAATATTTTTCAAAAGGCGTCCCAAGTTCCCCCGTTTTACTCTATTGAAATTCACCTATGTATCTATGCTCCTTGAGATTAAGGATTTTAAAGCTATAAGTTATGTATTATATTAAACTATAGAAAATTGTTCGAACTACACTGCATATCATCATTTAACTATCACTAGGTTGATAACTAAATCGGGTTGGGCACTGTAGGTTCGAATTTATTCCCTACCTTGAATTATACAATTGGCTAGCTCAAGAATCAAAGAATTCATTACGATTAACGAGGACGTATCTTCGCCAAGTATAGGGGGACAGCTATATATATATACAGGGTGAGTCAGAACTATACCAACAAACTTCTACGAGATGATCAGAGAAGTTTCTTTAGTATTTTAATATAAGGAATGTATCGTATCCGATGGTTGCTTGCGGAGTTATTCCACTTTCTTGTTTTGTAATTGCAAAATTTTACCCTAAAAGAAATTGGAAGAACTCGATAACGAGCCGCATACGTTCCTAATATCAAATTATTCAAACTACATCCCCAATCAACCTCTGAAAGTGTTTCGCCAGGCTTGTGGTTTCATCATGTATTGCATGTAAATTCTCTTTAGTGCAATTCTGCACAACAATAAATTGAATTAACCGGAGACCATATGTTCCTAATATCAAAATAATCAGTAAACACCCCTGATCAATCTTTGAAAGTTTGCCGCTCGAGTTCTGCATCCAAAAATATTCTGTTTGTCACAATTGTATACAACAAGAAAGTCCAATAACTCCGTAAGGAACTATCGGAGACTATAAGTTCCTGAAACAGCCCTGATCAACCTCTGGTAGTTTGTTGGTTGAGTTGTGACTCACCCTGTATGTTTAGTTTGTGAAACTACGATGTCGGTTTAAATTTTAATCATCAGCCGTCATCAAAATCAATTTTTTAAATATATATTTTAAACGTTGTAAGATTTAGTACAATTGACATAATGTTAGCTCAAAATTGCGTATTTGAGCTAACACACTAATGTCTCTATTTATAGGAGTCTTACAAAAATAAAGTTCATATATTAATTTAAATGTTTCATATTCTCTTTAGTTCGAGTGAGTTATACACTGTAGCAGTCAATAAGCGATATATTATCTTTAGAAGGTTGCCCCTACACAAAAAATGACTCTCCTGGTAGTCTTATCACTTCTCTAAACCCTGAGTCACACTGTAACGACCATGATAACAATCAATGGATTTATTATCCATTTAAAAAGCGCGTACAATAATTTCAAGAATCGATCACAATCTGTACCAGTGTGAATCATTAGTCCTTGTTGGCTTTTTTCAGCCATCACTAGACAAATTTGTCGCCACACACGCTGTCTATGTTCCACCGAAGCGGCGTGAGAACGCAAGCAATGGGACGAATTTGCATGCACGATTTATACACAGCGCGGAATTCAATCGAGTCGTAATTCGTCGGCACTGTTAGATTTAAATTTGTAAGACAGTCCCTGCGCATGCATAAAATTCAGTGTCACTTGCAACAAGTAGCTACAGTAATGGAATTTTTTAGTAACCAAATCTTCAATGTAATTTATATTAAGCTAAATATTAATAGACTACATCCAAGAGACTAAGAAATATTCAATTGGCAAAACATTATTAAATCAACATATAGTTAAATTTGATTACGCGGATACATGTCAATAATATCTGCCTGAATTCCGAATATAAACATAGTTTATGTTTATCATAAATATATGTATGAAGTTATTGAAGTAATTCTAGTCATAAATGATGACTATCATCAATCTGAAATGAAACATGGCCTAAGTATATATTTAGTTATGCGTAAGTTTTATGTTTATCAATTGATCGTTGATGATGCGTGCTTGTAGTGCAGTATATTTATCCCTTAGTATAAATACCTAGGTACTCCATTGCCTCAACCGCAAATTGGAAGTGCATTCGGTTGGTTCTGCTCATGTATTATGTATGAAACGTGTTCTTGTTTAACAGGGGACTATGTTAACCATGTTCAAATGATGAGGAGCCAGGACCAGACAACAAATTAACACTGCGTTGCTGGTATTCCTTAATATAATTAACTCTCGCAATGCAAACACTTTCTTTACGCGCGATGTGCACGCTTAAATTTCAAATATTGAATGAGCTGCCTACTGAGTTTCAAATGTATGCAGCGATTTAGATTAAGATAAACGCATGATTTAGAGTGTTGCCCGCAATGCATGATTTGAGATGTGAATTTGAGATGAGAGATGCGCGATGTGGAATGGAACATGGAGACCTGGACATGCGACAAGTTAATATCACGTGCGCCATGTTGTACTCGTGTCCCTCTGAATCAAACAAGTACCTTCTGGTACATAGAAATGTAAATGAAATATCATGAAGTGTCTTAATAAAGACTGCACTAAAAATGTGGAATGAGATGTCGCATGATGGCTGGAATGTGGGGAAACATTTACTAACCTGTGCAACCAAAACGAAGCAAATCTTCTCGTTTTGGCGCCGTTGCATGCTGCGCTGCACTGGGAATGCAAAAACTGCCATGACCTAGGCTAATGCGGTGTTCCTGGCTCATTCAAGGCGCGCCTGCCAACGGAACGGGCACACTGCGGGCGACAACCGAATATTAAATGTCGCTTTTCGATGTGGGCTTGCATTTTATGAACATGCACTGGGTTTACCGTTTTCTGTCACTTGCATTTCCAGTACGGTTCCATAAAAATCAACTTTTAATGAAGGTTTATTGAACTAACCCTATTTGGGACTTTACAAGCTGAGATTTAAAAAACAGTTGATCAGTTGTATGACGCAGTCTTGGATTCATGGATATATTCAATATAGAATGCAATAAAATTTATTTATTAATATCGACTAGTTTCGATCGATCGATCGTCTTCAGGATATACATATAAACAACAAATACAAATTTAAATATAAAAAAAATATATTTAAAACATACTTCCACATAAACCGTCAAAATATTAAATTATATCAAAAATTATGTAAGCGAAAATCAAATATAATGTGTAATGATAATAATATAATAGATTGTTTAAACAAATATATTTTAACATTAAGTTTATAGATTGATTAATTAAATATTGTGATGTTATTCATAAATAAAATCAATTAAAGAAGTTTTAATAAGTACATTCCAGTTACCGCATTAAATAATATCAATAATTTGAATCAATTATACAATGGAGAAAAAGCTTAATAAGTTATTAGAGTAAAATGGGAGAAGACAGATCAAAATGTAAAGGTATGCAGAACGGTATTTTATGCCGGCACACGAAGTTTCTTTTATTGCAGCGCTGGGCTTTTCGTGCCATCCGCAAACTATTTTCGAAGTAAACGCCTTTCCTACTACCACTGGATCGCGCATTTCTGGATTGTAGCGGCTAACCGCTGCAGCTGTGAGACGGAGCATGAAATCTTTGATATCCGAAAGCGCTTGTTGTTCTGCATTTGAAAGAAAGTAACACCGTGAAGAAATTACGAAAGGATACCAGATACAGCCGTGCCGCTATAGTAGGTAGCCTGATAGCGAAAGGCGTTTCCTTCGAAAATAACTTGTGGATAGCATCGCTGCTTTACAGCAATATTGCGCAATATTGCACAATATACGCACTTATTGCGGTGGACCTTGAATGTCCAATGTAGTTTAAAGTCTCCTGTCGTAGTAAAAAAATGTATTCATGTTCCCTTTATAAGATATGAGTTATATCATCTATAATTTGGAATCGGGGCGAATGGACCACTGGACGCTGAATGATGGTGTGAGTAATACGTTTCAGTGGAGTAGCAAAGCAAGTCTAACTGTACGTCAACATTGTCTGATGACTATACTGAGTTCTCGACTAGTTGAGCTTTCCATAAATATATTCTAAAACACTTCCTTTAATTTAATTTATTTCCTTGAAATTCCACTGGATTAATTGGATGGTACACTAACTGCGCTTTATTGTGTAGTAAAAATTATGAAATTTTTATATGATGAAGACAGATGATTAAAATAGTTATTCTAAAAAAAAATAGAAGTTTTAGGCTTAAGACAAAACAATGATAAATATTTTTCAAAAATCGTCCCATGATCCCTGACTTTACTCAATGAATTATTATAGTATCTCAAATACTTCTTAAGTATCACAATATAATAAGAAAAAAATTGTTTGGAAAATTTAATTGTTGATTCATTAAAGCTCTATATTAAGTTCGGTAATAGCAATTTTGAAATTGCTTTTGTATTAAAGAATCTGTAATAGAAGTCGGCGTACAGGGATAAGTTGCAGTAAAATTTCAAATTTCAGCCATACGCAATTAAAGACTCTTGCATCTCTTTGTATAAACGATGTTCATTAACTTTCAAGTTGACTAGCTATTATTTCTAAAAAGTTTTTGTTTTTCATTTTCTTCCTCGTGCATTTGTTAAGTCTTATATTTACCAGGTATTATATCTATGTATGTTAGTTCTAGTACCATCCAAAGTTAAATTGAAATAAAATAAATCTAAGTATTCGGCAAGCTTAAATTTTATATAAAAATTATTAAACGAACCAATTAATGCGGTAGAAAATTGCTATTGTCGAACTTACTAATAGACCTTTAATGAATCCACTCTTATTTTTGTAAACAATTTTTTTTTAATAAATATTATTCGAAATTTAATTAGTTTGTTCTTTAATATGATTGTTCTTTCAACAACTTATTTATTATACTGCTTAATTTGAAACTATTTTTGCCAAATTATTTGTTAGTTTATCTGCCAGTACACATTATATTTAATTTTCAATCACGGCTCAATCGAATTTTCTGATCGTAAGAGCGGACTAGTTGGACTAGTTGGGTGACATTGGCTCGAACCCCACACTAACAAATCGACGCCATTTTTACTGAACAGAAATTGCGCTGATAGATAGCTTTAAGTGAACAAAACATTTAGTACAGCTATCAACTTTAAGACCCGGAGCTTCTTTTGCTTCGATTGCATTTAATGCTCTTTACCATCCACGAAATCGTTGCAGTCGATGGAAGAATGGTTGAATAACCGGATCGTAGCCGTGACCCACGCGTTCCGCTTAGGACGGTCGCGGGCGGCGACCTTGCATTAATTTCGAAGTATTCAACACTTCTAGGATTCTCGCACAAATATAGTATAAGCAGGTAATATACCTCACTGGGAATCGCCATATGTATTTCTTATTCTTCTATTCTTTTATAAAAATATCTAATAAAATTTAGATAATGTTAAGTATTTGAATAAATTTCGATACATTGATAGTTCTTATCTTAACATGCTCTAATAGAAAACTGTTACAAAATCTGCTTTTGATAATGGGATCGCAAGTTTATGTTCAAACTGAAGGAGGGACCATAATACCTTTGTATACATCTTAAGAGTTATCATAACTGTAACTGCATTTCGGGAATGCTTGACCAGGTCGTTGGGCAACAACCAAAGAGCGCGTGGCTGCACCGTTGATTGCTATCTGAATGAAACCTTATTGTTACAGAAATAAAAGCTGTTGGAAGTCTGGTAGGTGCCATGTGGAAGGTGTTTATGCCGGTGAAGTTGAAGAAGTTCTTGGCCTTGATATGCCCAGTACAGCCTACCTTCAGTATGAGAATTT
Source organism: Tetradonia laticeps (assembly GCA_025400035.1). Lineage (NCBI taxonomy): Eukaryota > Metazoa > Arthropoda > Insecta > Coleoptera > Staphylinidae > Tetradonia > Tetradonia laticeps. The sequence continues at coordinate 5,733 of JAODVP010177505.1, forward strand.
GCAATTTGCAATGTCATGATGCTCGTAGAAAACGGTAATGCATTGAATATTTAATGTACCTCATCAATGGTCGATGGTCGAGATTATGATTTTAAATAGTTTGGTTTGCTGTAATTCAGGAATATAATCCCCGCTAAGAAATTATGGTCAAGGAGCTTCGAGGTAAAATGGATGACGCCGAAGTAGACGCGCAGCGACTTTTTTTACGAGGCTATAAGACTTAAAGCCGTATTACAGTACAGATTGCGAAAGAAGATTATATTCGGATCAAGATTTTGAATCGGCTCTAACGATGTGTTCAGACTACGCGGGCGAGGGAGCGAACGGATATCTAATATTTAAATAATGTCAATTTTTGCGCGATTGCCATAAAATTGGCAGTTAGTATATAAATATTTGCAATTTGCTTGCTACTCAAATGCAGTGTTAACACATCGTAAATTTTTTGCATTGCACGGTAACACGTGGTACTTCCTAAACATTGTCGGATGTTGTCTACAGCGATATAAAGAACAACACAAAAATACAGCAATTCCTAAATAATGCTAGGTCTATGAACAGGAGTAGGCATTCACGAAAACTAAGTATAATAATTTTGACAATCTGGTAGATGTCATTCTAGGTTACCTACCTTCATTTATCTACTGTTACAAAATCTGCTTTTGATTATGGGAACGCGAGTTTATGTTCAGACTGAAGGAGGTATAATAACTTTGTATACATCTTAAGAGTTATCATAACTTGGCTTATCACCATGTGACATCTTAATTTGCGAATTTGAATTTTACAGTTTGCAATCCGACTTTTTAGTCGTAGTGTGGTGCTACAGGCTTTAGAGACAATGTAAAGAGTTCCATAATCGCACATACCACACATACTCCTACATGGTGCAGAAGACCTGGAATTTATATATTAATTTTAATTAGACTGCCCTTTAAGAGACTTTATGCTTCATTACTAGTGGCAATTTTGATTATTTTGACAAGCTAAATCGTATAGCAACATTTTTATTCCATCGATTTACATTTTCTTCCTAAATCGTTTAATTTGTATTATGGGTGAGTTCTGATTGAAACTAGAAGTATAAAACCTTATTCACACAACTCCAACCCTACTGTATCAAATACTGAAAACCATTTTCTGAAATCGTTTGTAAGTTTAAAGATGATGATGTAGTTCCATCCGTCGTTTATCACTTTGTTTTCTCCAAAAGTAAAAGAAATATCGAAATCCGTTTTCCTTATTAGATTTAGCTGAACGTTTGCAGTTGCAAATTTCATTTTATTTTCTTGAATCAGTTTGCATTTGCATTTCTCAACAATGGTTCATCTGAATGGGAGGGGTGCGTGAAAGGTGTTTTCATCTTCATGCTCTAGTCGGAAGTGGCCAATTCCGGAAACGGAAGTTGGGAGCCTTATAACCAACACACGAGATCTTACTGATTTGAAAAGTGAAAATAGTTTTCCGATTTATAGTTTTAGCGCAGAGGTCGCCAAATGGTTGAGCGCGAGCTACCGCTGGTTCGCGGGGGTTTTAGATAGCTCGAGACGAAAAATCTAATTTGTCGGGATAAAACAGACAAAAATGTTTTTATAAGATGAATAATACTAAATTTTTAGAGAAATATCTTATCCATTATCAAAGAAAGAAAGTGTGGAAAAATGATCCGCCGACGGGATTTGAACCCGTGACCTTAGCGGGTAATGGATAAGTTATTTCTCTAAAAAAAAAAAAACTTAGTATTATTCATCTTATAAAATCAAATCCATAATATATGCAATTATATGTATGAAAAAACGTTTTTGTTCCAAAATACATTGTTATTCATAAATTTTATCATTTCAATCGATATTCCGCAGTATCTGAGTTTAAAAAGTTCATGAGTGCTTTTTACAAAATGAGCCTCTGTTTTACTGAAAACGCATGGATGGGCGGACAAACAAGGCAAAATTGCCACCAATTATAAAGGGAAGACCGGGACCGTTTGAGGTGTTGTCTCGTTATGTTACGGGCACTTTCTGGAATCACACATAAGTTATGCTTGAAAGCGTACAGTATCACGTGGTACAGTCCACTGCCATCAACCGACGCGCAGCATTTTATAAAAAATAATTTTTATTTCACTGTAGTCAAATATAATATCCAGGTTATATACAGGATGAGTCAAAACTTGACGAACAAACTACCAGAGGTTAATCAGGGTTGTTTTCTGAGTATTTTGATTATTGTTATTGGACTTTCTTGTTGTATAAAATTGAGACAAAGAGAATATTTTTGGAAGAACTCGAGCGATAAACTTTCAACGATTGACCAGAGATATTCCCTGACTATTTTCATATTAGGAACATATGGTCGCCGGTGCGTCCTTCCGGGGTTATTTCAATATATTGTTGTGCAGAATTGCACTAAAGAGAATTTACATGGCCGACCAGCTTTCAGAGGTTGATTGGGAATGTACCCCAAGTAATTTAATATTAGGAACGTATGATCTCAGGCGACTCGTTACCGAGTTATTGCTATTCCTTTTAGGGTAAAGTGTGTAATTACAGAACAACAAAGTGGAATAACTCGGAAAGGAAGCATCGGACACCATTCCTTATATCGAAATAAAATCCTTATATCAGAAAACTTCAATGATCATCCCCTAGAAGTTTGTTGGTAGGATTTTGACCCACGCTGTATATTAAATGCTTGAAATATAAATATTTACAAAACATATAGATATACATTTAAAATTTTCTTCTCGGTGTCCAGGATCGAATAATGAACTTCAAAAAAAGTTATTTGGTGCACTGGTAGAACTGTAATATTATCGCAGTTGAACTTCAGGGCATTGGCCACAACTCTGTTTCATATGGTGTCCAATCATCCGTGCTTCTGAATTTTCGGAGGGGACTCGGCCCTAATTAGTCCGGATAACCGGAGTTCTACTGTATAAGGAACAGTAGAAATGCATACTCATAATTGGTGAAGTGTTACCTTCCTTAGGGGATCTTTTAGTCCGTCCATCTGTGTATTTATTTTCTAAAACTATAAGAAAAGAATTGTTTCAGCATTACATTCAGCAATATCTTGTGAATTGCTCACTTCTGAGTAGAACCAATAGTAGAAATCCTTTTATACCATACCAGACTCTGCTGAATGGAATGTATCCGTTCGGTAAAAAAGTGAAAACAAAAAAAGGGACACCAAAATAATACACACGTGTTCTTTAGTACAGTTCCATAATGAAATCGATAGTGTTATGTGCAGAAGTAATTTTATTTAATTCATTATTCATCACCCACATCATTCATTCAATGTCAAATTCATATATCTCATTATCATTTTGCATTTTTCGCGTTTTGTTGCTCTTGCTTGCGTTTGGTTGCAGTGATGCATCGTTTACAGGTTCGCGATTTGTGAATGGTTGTGTTTCCTCAACATAATTATCATCATCATCATCATATATGTATATAATTATGTGTTTAAGGCTTGGTCTTATAGAGTATATATATAATATACTTTTATTTATTTATATATAATAGTAACACCTGATGTTCTTGTTAATTTTGCATGTGTAGTTTTCATCCTTTCTCGTTTTGTAAACCTGCTGATCAAAAATGCATGAGCTTTGCATTTACTCGGGTACTGTTTTTGTTTGCTGCAAGCATGTAGTGTTTCAGTTAGTCGTGTAGGTATTTGCATGATGATATTTAAACTCCTATATTCAGTCCAAAAAGTAAGTTAATTACAATTATCTTGTTCAGTAAGTAATCAGATCATAATCATTTACAAATACAAAGTATTTTTGTGATTTTAGCAATTTTCATTTCTTATTTCATCGATATCTTTATCAATACTTTTATTTATATGTCTTAATAACAAACGTCATCATTTATATATTAATATATTTATAGTCGTTATCGTAATAATAATCATAATAATCATTGAACCTTTCGTAAATTTCCGCTCGACGTCTTTGTTAAATATTGATTGACATAAATCTAAAATGATTATGTAATGCACATTTTTAATTCAATGTAATTACATCATGTAGCATCGCATAGCAAATGTTCATAACAGAAGAACAAATCATAGACACACAGTTTCTTTGCGCCGGTTTCCAAACAATAAGTTTAACAATATCAGTAATAACAAAAACAATGTTTTCACTTGTTGCTCTTGTTTAAAGTTTTGTTACGTTTGCATTATTACGTTATTTTACATGTTTGTTTCGATTGCAATAAATTTACAATATTTATTTGATGAATTCTTACATGATTACGGTTAAAAATTCAAAGGTTTCTTCCAAGTGTGTGAATGGGAGTGGCAGAGCGAGCGAGAGGCGGTCGGGCCTCGGAAACATCAGCCGATTGGTGTCGTTTGCAAACGCCCACGACGATCGACCAATGACTGACGGAGTTTCGGAAGCACGACCCAGAGAAGGAGTTCAGTGGGTGGGCTGAGGGCGGAAATGGGTTGGGGTTGGGCGTAGGCGGGTGTGCTGTCGGCAGGAGGTGATATCTCGGGTAGGCCTTCGAGCGACTACCTTATTTAAGTCATTGGAATATTAGTTTACACTGTGATTTTAACCAATTAACCAAGAGTTACATCCAGTCGACAGTTCCCGGAGCCGCGCGTTTCGGGTTTAGCTTAGTTTACATTGGTTTGTGGATGCCCGGTTGAGTATTTGACAGTTAATGAACTTCGATTGCACATTGAATATTTATTTGCTGCGAGATCACGATCGGTTCATGGTGTGTTGGCTTGATTTAGCTACGAAATCCACCAGTTAGTATGTATAACACATCACTATTCTACTGTACTCTCCTCGACTTTGTCATAATCCTCCACCAGAATTCCGTAATGACGCGTAATAATATAATCATAATTAACGTTTAATTAATTAAGTATTTGTTGTAATTATTTCAGTTATTTATATATATTTATATATGTATAATATTTAAGTACAGATATCGTCTTTTTATCACATTGTTTTATATAACTGCTGTTCATTTGTGAAGTGATTTTGTCACTTGCGGCATCCTGTTTCCGGGAGTCAGCGTACCATGATTTCGGTGCGCATCCGGTGAAGTCAATTGCATGCGCAATCGTTGAATAGCATGTGGTAGTTAGCTCACAATAACCTTGTTTACAAATCGTACACGCACAATTGTTTATCCGCAATATCATTTGGTTTACTTGGTAGTAAATTAAGTAATTAATAATTATTATGTATATAAATGCTTACCCAGTATCATTTAGTAATTAGTACGTCGATTAAGTGAATAATTGCAAAAATTTCGCCAATGGTTTCGCTCCCGGGGCTGCACCCGCGCGCCGGATCGTAACCGGACGTGGGCGGGCGCGGCGGCGACGGCCAGCAACCGCGTGGCCGTGTGTCATACCACGGGCTCCTCGCGCATGAAGTTGATGTTCTGCGACGCGCAGAAATCGGGTGTCAGCGGCAGGCAGTTGAAGTACGAGCACAGCTTGCAGTCGTAGACGGGAAACACGTAGAAGAGCAGCACGAGGCAGGTGAAGAGGAAGAGCGCGGATAACAGGCACACCCAAACCAGCAGGATCTTTTTGTGACGGTCGTAGCTGCCGAAGGCCACGAAGGGCATCAGCGCGTACGACAGCAAGAAGCCGAACACGAAGCCGAAGAGGTGTGCATAGTTGTCCACCCACGGCAGCAGCCCGAGCGCGAACAGCACCAACGTGATGGTCAGCAGCTTGCAGAGGGCCTGGTTGGGATGACGCAGCATTGGCCACGCATTCAACACCTCTACTATGAGACATGCTAACAGTCCGAATTGGGAGCCGGACGGACCCACGTCGGCGCGGTATGGCACGAAGATGGCGCTGGCTAAGTTACCAGCAACGCCGCTGCCGATGTAGATGATGCCGATGCGCAGGCTCCCGGTGAGCTTTTCCAGGTCTCGCATCAAGAAGTACTGGATAAAGAAGGTGATCACGAGCTGCAAGACACCAGCGTGCAGGAATAACGATGTCCACAGTCGGTAGAACTGGTCGGGTATCTCGAAGAAGTAGAACGGGATCATTCCGCATACGTCATTCAAGCACGAGACCTAGATTTAAAAGTATACATGGAGTTTCGTGATCTGCAATTGATCCTGATACTTACTTGGGAACACAAATTGGCTTCCTCGTGGAATTTGCCTCGTACAAAATCGCAATATTCACGAGTTGTAATTCGGCATTGCCCATGAATGCCGATGCAACAAGGATGGCCAATCACTTCGCATACCATATGCTCAGCAAGTCGGTCGCGTGTTCCAGGCCCTCGTTTTTGAATGGACGATTGCGTATTGGTCTTCCTGCATATGGGCCACTTGGTAATGTCGTCCGGCCATTCGTAGGGATGAACACTTGCTGGTGCATCGCAAAATCTAAAAGGCGACAGTAAGCTTGGAATTATATATATATATATATATACAAGTCGTATTAACATACTTTGGGTCTAAACCGCAAACCGAGCCGGATATTCTACCACCAGGCCCAGATTCTCCTGCGGACCATTTCTTCCAAGTTGAAATTGTTTTCTGAAGTAATAACAATAAGATTAGAAACATATATGTGTATAAGCAAATCTGTGAATTCGGGACTACATACCGATGGTCGCAATCCTCGTATCTTTATTTGAAGCAGCAATTAATTGATAGACAACATGTACGGTTAAGTTAAGCTAGGTTAGTTTGTGTTAAGGTTCTCACTTACCGAGCAATCTGCTTGTGATGATTGTACACACCCTGAATCGTCATTCCTTATACAACAAGCAGTCTCCCTTTCCTTCGCCCTAGTCTTCTCAATTTGTTGCATGATCTTGTTGTCTACTCTCATACACGGAGAAAATTTCGCTCCTAGATGTATCAAGTCTGCCGCACGTGGACCAAACCAAAAATTCGCTGGTTCCCGGTAGTCCACTTGTTGCAGGGACAACGACGTCACCAACACCTGTCCGGACCGAGCCTGCATGTCCAACCCAAAAGGCCCAATCCCGTAACAGATAATTGAGATAACCATGACTAAAATTTGCACCGTGGTCACCCAATACGTGAACATGGGCCGGTAGTCTTCCATATCATCCAGTTGAGCGCGAACTTTTGCGTCTGCGGCGATGGTTTTGCGCATCGACCTACCAAACATCTTCCCAACCCACCCCATACCATACTGTCGTCGATCAGAGTTATCCAAAGCGCGATCAAGTACCGCGAGGCTAATACGTGACCCACCGACACTAGGGCGCGCCTGCTCAGGGCGCGAGATATGATGTGGGTCGCGTCGCCAACCCGAGTGGCTGCTGCGGAATGGGGGATGCCGCAGTGGGACTTCCTCTCCAGCTCCTCGATCAAGACTATCTGGACTGCTTGCAGGTGTGGCACCACTATGAGGTCTTCCAAAGAAAATACTCTCCTCGGGAGGTAATCTGGCATTGGGTACTTCTGGTGGGTAACTTCTTGATGTTTGCCTAGGTCGCTCTCGTTGTTGGTGCCTTGTTAAGGTCTGCAAAAAGACTTTTGATAACCTAAAACTTATACTCGTATGATCATTTACATACCGTAACTACATAAGATAATCCATCCCACGTCATTCGTGCAACTGAATCTTTTGCGCGAGTATCCTCATCAAATCCCGACGGTAAGCCCCCTACACCTCCAGCTGTTGCATCTGGTACATCACTAGGCCCTGGTAAAACATCAGGTCGAACGTCCATAGGTGCCTGTGCCATCGCGCTTGGAGCAGGGCGATGCATATCACCTGCTGCGGACCTATATCGCTTCCTCAACCTTTCTGGTAACTCATTCTCATCTTTCAAAGCGCTGTTTGTACGCGTGGCCATCCGCTTCCGCCTCTCCAACCATCTCCTCTCCTGTAAGCTGGTATTATCCTCGCACACGCCAAAGAAAGTCGCCGTCTCACGTTTGATGTAGTTCTTGATAACATCTTTCCGAGACTGTGTGCGTTGCAGTCGGGGGCGGTCTCGCAAAATTCGTTCACTCTGAGAATAGTTAACTGGCCGGCTAGCAGCAGGTCTCTCTGCAGGGGACTGTAATGACGGTTCATGTGAAGCAGAAGGTAGAGATATTGCTCGATGAACTGGTGATGGTTTTGGGGATGCTGTGCGTTGCATGCTATCCACCAGTGCGGCGGAAGCTTCCTCCAGTTGACCTTGCAAGTGTTCGCTGGAGTTGTGCGTTGTTCCTGCAGGTGAAGGTGTTTGCAGTTTCTGTTGTCCATGTTGACTGGAGCTGGACTGCGGTGTCTGGCTACTGGATTGAGATGTTGGGGTACGCCTGCAATAAAGAATGATGACCTTGATAGATGGAATGATTTAATCACAACTGTTGCATTCAATTGAGGATTGGGTGTCAAGTATCAGAGTAGGGTACATTTAACATCAATGATTTTCCTGCGAGTAGTCGCCGAGGTACCTACTTAGATCATAGATAAGTAAATGCTTTGTCAGGTAAAGAAATTCCAATATAGGACTGTATGCGTTATCACAACTACTTGTTATTGACTTCAATACTGCGTTAGCGCGAGTGCTGGGTGGCGCTCACTATTGTATGATGGTGGCAGGAAGCACGCGATTACCCACCGCAAAAGAAACAAGGAAACTAATAACTTTAACCTTATACCCTTGCGGCTTCACCTATCGGACGTTATTTAATTCCTTTTTCAAAGCGATGTGAGTCAGCAGGTTACATTTCCACCCTCAATAAACTATGAAATATTCATTGACTTACAAGATTTATAATGGCACAACATTCTCGGAACGCAATGTGAAATATTGAAATATGTATATTGTGGTGTTTCGTGGAATTTGATGTGTAATGTAATGTGAGTTTCCAGAAGAATAAATTATGCAGAAGTATGACTAGGGTGTAAGAAGAAACCGTCTAGACTATAAGCGGCGTTAATAACTTTTAATTAAGACGGTATAAGGAGAAAAGGAGAAGCTAACATCATCAGCATATAAATAATTTTTATGTCAGAAGAGCAAACGGTCATCTCAAATGTTCCTAATTGGAAAATAGAGTAGGTCGTTGACATTTTTACTAGGTTTCCAGGAAAATTTCAGCAAACGGGTTTCAAACTCGCGCACACGGTTAATTAAAATTCTGACCTATACAGAATTCATGCGGACACAAGAAGGGACATGTGGTGGCGGCGGGGTGGTGCAGGAGTGCAAGCAGCGCGTGCGCACAAGGTTTGCGTTCTACATCTGACACGCGCCGCCTGCCGCCCCCATAGGCGCGATCAATAATGTAATGACCCACAACTCTGCCTGGAAACTTCTGCAGTCTGCCAGAGTGCGGGGCAGCGCAGTTGCCACTTCCCGCATGGTTGGAATGGATTCCTATTCTCCAAACCGCAAGCTGTGATGAACAACAGCATCGAAGAAATATTATTAATTTGATATGGATGCATATTGTTGTTCCGATTGTCACGTGTTTAACTCGGGAATTTAATTAATTGCGTTAGATCTCTCTGTCGAAAAACTCATTTGCCGCGTTGCCGCGTTACCGCGGTAAACTGCAAACACTGCAAACATATTCATTTGCTTAGATCTAATGCTTCCAAACAAGTTCGTGGTGTTGGCCCGCGCAACTTTTGAAAGTATATTAAGCGCGAACGCAGTTAATTGCGTGGAATTAATTCGCGCTGTGGCAGCGAGGCAGAGCGGAAAATTGCAAACCGACGCGCGCAAACATCGCCGCCGCCCGCAGGAGAAAACGTACGCACGTTGCTTGCGCAGAGTATGATTAACCGCCTGGAGCTGAAATTTCCATGCGGTGCTTCCGCCGAAATGCGAGAATGCGCAATCAATCCGCCTGCTAACTTTTCAATTGTTTTATGGTGAAATGGTGAATGAAAGAGTTTCCTAGTAATTTTATTATTTACTCCAGCAAGACAACCTTAGCAAGTAGAACTAATTTATATAACCTTGATTAAGATGAAGATTCTATTTCTTTTAAAATTGGGTTTAGTTGTATCATGGACACAACAGGGTGTACGTGAATACGTCTTTTTATTTTAAGACCTAAATATACCCACTGTCACCATTTGAAAGTAAAGTTTTCAGTACAATCGATAGACTATGGTGGCAGCTGACGATTAAAACTTAAACGCACATTGTAGCTTCATGAATCACAATATCTTCTATCCTTATCCTCTCTACTTCACCAAATAAGTCCCGATTGTCGTATATCGTTTATTCTTTGATCCTTTAGCTATTCAGTGGTATAATTTAACTTCAAATATAGAAGATAGATTCACAGTTACTATGATCCATTTTTTATAGTTTTATACAAAACTTAAATTTTATCTTTAAATTCTGTATTCCCCAAAATTATGAAGGAGAATTAAGGAGACAATATTTACAATTATTATTAACAACTTTTCTGTAATTTTATATAAAAAAATCTGCGTTTTTAATAATGGGACGCACTGTAACTTCAACAATTTTCGATAGTTTCATACAAAACTTAACTTCATCATTTTAAGCAACATTTTGACAGTTTCTTATTTAAATCGTCATTTTAGTAGCCACTAGCTAAAATTATTTTAAGTACGGCTGCTAATATTTACAATTGATATGAATAAATTTATTCTATTTTCTGACAAAACAGTAAAAATTCCTCTCAAACCTCCTCTCATACCTCCAGTATTTGTCAAAAATTTAATTTTCAACCTATTTACCCAGTCATATCCTAGAAAAATTTCCAAGCTTGATTTAACTTAATCAAACTTTCAAATATTATCATAACTAAAGTTTCTCTCAATAAATGTAATTACCAATTCAACTAACGAGGCATAACCTAGAAAGCCTTCCAATCTTAATTTAGCTTGCCAATCAATAAGAGATTCAATGTTTCTGTCAAAAATCTAATTTCCGACCTGACTATGAAGGCATAACCTTAAGAAACCATATTCTAACCTTAGATTTCTATCCGTACCAAATTAAAGATTTGCAATTGCTATAACTTTTTACTCAGTCTTCAGTACAGTAGCGAAGTAGCGTACACTGCTCGGTATTTGCTAGTTTCCTTGTCATATGATGTGAAAGATAGATCACGAATATGAAAAACATCAGAAGGTGGGTCGCTAGACATAAAAGGTTGGGAAGCACTGATCTGGAGTTATAATGCGTGCCGTAAAATGTTTGTGATTTTTTTTTCATTCCAACACTTCATAATATTCACAAAACAAATATTGTATAGGCACTACACAGTGTACGATACTTCGCTACTGTACTGTAGACTGAGTAAAAAGTTATAGTAATTTCAAATCTCCATACCGCGTTATCATCAAAATAACACCGCTTCCAGTGCACGATGAGTCTGCATTCTAATTAAACTTTCACCCATGTAGTGTTATAATTTGTATTGAAATCATGTGGATACTTTCCGGGCTGTAGTAACAAATATCGTTATTTTAAAACGTAGATTATTTGCTATGTATATGTATACCGAGTGCACGCTCGATAATATTATGTTCAATTGTCGGACTTTTTCACTTTCGTATATAGAGAAACTGGTCCAAATATGAACTAAGGTACGAATTTGGCCAATTAACTTTATAGCCAGGCGAAATCGCCCGATTTCAGATGGCAAACCCTTTAAGCCCTTGCTTAATGCTGATAAGGAGTGTGTACTTTAGCCGAAATTCACAACTCAACGCATTCTTATCTAAACAGCATTTGTATAATGCACTTTTTCAAAACTTTTGTAGTTAGTACTCTATGTGTTGTAAGTATTAATCCTTTATATGTTTAACCTGGATTCAATATGTTACATATTGGGGAAGGTTTTAACTGCATATAACCAAAAGGACAAGTGGCTATCTTAAAGATTTTGGTTGATACCGAATTTTAAACTTTATTTCATTGATTAACGCCCAGCGCGATTTATTCTCGCGATATTTATATTTAGTCTTGCTTGGTG